>JAVJIF010033490.1:0-199157 GCA_038442645.1 Agave tequilana
GCTGCATGCAAGAGTGGGTGAGAGATCCATCAACTTCCAGATTAACAAGAAACACTTCTCTACCCTTGCATCTAGAACCGGTGATGGCATCACTTCAGCATAGATTTTACCCGATCAGAACTTCACTTCCATCTTGCATAAAACTTCCTAAAAAACGGCAATAATTTTGAGTTAAAGCCCCAATTCATTAACACTCTTCCCAAATTTCATGGTTTAGAATCAGAGGACGCATACTTCTTTATTAGGGAATTTGAAGAAGTATGCCTCATGATGCGTATAACCCAGCTAGGAGACGATGCCGTTAGGTTACGTTTCATTCCTTTTTCCCTAAAGGACCTAGCTAAGAAATGGTTGTACAGCTTGGCAGCAGATTCAGTCACGACCTGGGATGATTTTGTCAAGGCTTTCTTGAAGAAATTTACCCCATTCACAAGACTGCCCTCATTAGGAAGAACATCATGCAGTTTAAGCAAGACCCGAGCGAACCATTTTGGAGATACTTTGAACGATTCAAAGATCTCCTCGCTCAGTGCCCTCATTATGGCATGGAGAAATGGCGTCAATGCTAGATTCTCTACGATGGTCTAGATTATCAGACTAAGACCCTGTTAGAAATGATGTGTCAGGGAGGGTTCTTGCAGAAGGATGAGAATCAGGGTTGGGATTTATTTGAGGATTTAGCGGAGAAAACCCTGCAATGGGAGCCAGCTGATTGGGAAAGAGATAGTGTGGTAGTGGAGTTGCACAAATATTCAACAAAAGAGAAGGTTTAGAGTCAACCTTAGGTGCTTGATCACTCCACAAAGTATTTCAAATGATCGATGTATCCTTTCCAATTAACCGTAGTAGCACAAGCTATACGGGTCGAATCCACAAGGAGAGCTCACGATGGAAGCTTTACGGTTCGTTGTGAGAAAGAAAACGAAGATTCTTCTTTGCTTTAAAAGAATGTAAAAGACATGGAAAAAGAAATGAAAGAATTGGTGGTTGGTGTGTACATGAAATGAAAACTATGGAAATAAAATGAAAAGAATAGAAGACAAGATTCGCTTGGGAATTTATACTAAAAGAATGAAAAACTTGTAGAAGACTTTTAGATGAGAAGAGCCATGACTAGCTAACATTACTAACTTGCTAACTTACTAATCTCCGTTAGGGTGATGCTTGCCTCATGTTGACTCATCGGCATATGTTTGTCTTGCTTGTTGGTCTAGTACTTTTCAACTTTGATGTCGGTTGATCATTCTGGATTTATCTTGTAGCCTCATTGATGTCATAGGCCTTCAAGTTAGACTTTCAATGGTGGAATCAAAAGAGTAGTCACTCAAGGGATGCTAAGGAAGAAGATACAACATTCATTAATAGAAGTAAAGAAGTTGTACAACAAATAGCATATGATTGGTAATCAATCTCCATGTTCCATCAAGGCACTTGTTCTAAGACAAGGCTCTAAATGAGGCATATATGAATCATATGGAGAATTACAACAAGAGAGTGCCAAGCATGAAAGTAAACCATCATCTTTATCATGGATCAAATAGACTCAACAATTGCAAGATGAAGTAATTGCATTCACCCAAAAGTTAGAAGTTAAGCAAGATTAGTTGTTAGCTAGTCATGTAAAGAGATTTAGCTACTAGCCATTACAATAAAAGAAAAGCAATTCATGAATAAAAGTGCAATTGAAGTAAAGCTTGAAATGAAAGAATGCAAGTAAAAGCACTAGAAAAATGCTCAAGTAGAGAAAGGAGATTGGATTAAACCTTGCTTCACAAGTTTTCACCCTTGATTTACACAAGCTTTCTCTCTCTCACAATCTCTCTTTTTGCAGAATTTCTAAGGAAGAAGAAGACTAAGAGAAGTAAAACCTAGAGAAAAATCAAAATACAATATCTTCTCTATTCTCTTCTCTCTCCAACTCTTTTGCGAAGTCCCTGGTGATGTATTTATAGCCTCAGAGAGAAGTATCTAGAACCCAGGTTGTTGGAGAGAATCTCGGGCTTCAACGGCTTTATAACTGCCGCAGATGCGCGGCAAATCCCTGGAAAGCGCGGCAAAATCTTGGCCGTTGAGGCCGAGATTTCTGTTGCGATTTTCTTGTTAGGTTGTTAGCACGTGGACCTTCTGAAAGTTTGAGTTGGCGCGTGGATATCTCCAGATCATGGCTTCAACCTTTGGGCTCTCTTTTGGGCTTTGATTTATTTCCTTTAATTATTGATAATTAAAGGAATTTTGGGCTTTTTCTAATTAGAATATGGACCTGCAAAAAATAGAGAGAAAAGGATTAAAAATCACATTTTTATTTGCAATATGCATGGTATGGATGTGGTAAAATATGTAAAAATGAATAACAATCACACCCCCATACCTAGCT
This sequence comes from Agave tequilana, assembly GCA_038442645.1. Taxonomy (NCBI): domain Eukaryota; kingdom Viridiplantae; phylum Streptophyta; class Magnoliopsida; order Asparagales; family Asparagaceae; genus Agave; species Agave tequilana. The sequence goes on from JAVJIF010033490.1 coordinate 2,375, forward strand.
TTTGCTCGTCCTCGAGCAAAAAAGAAAGAAAAAGAAAATCCTAACTAGTTTATTACACCACTTTCGTAGGTGACACGATTGCACTGAGCACGTGCAACAAGCCGTTAAACCTCTAGGTTACTCTAGAGGAGGAGTGTTGTCTCCTGAGGGTTTTCAGCAGATTGCACCCACAAATCCATAAAGAAAAATAAAAGGGTTAGTGAAAATTTTGATCCATGTTTTAAAGTTTCTCACTTAAGTTATAGGTTTCAGGTTACCCTAAACTTGTCATTCCTCTTATAAGCGTCTATTTGGAGTTTTATTTTCATCTTAGGTTAAGTTTTTAGGGAAAAGATAAAAAACCGGATTTTGCATCAATCCTAGGATATATACATCTATAAATATGAAGGATCTTTCTCAGACTAAGTTCATTTATTTACTAATATATATAACATTTTTTTATTTATATATACAATATTTTCTTTTTATTTTTCCTTAGAATCCTTAGGCTTTCTAGTTTACCCTTGTAACGAGTCTCTTACCGATGACTCCCAAACCAGACGGTCTTAGGGCACCAGATGAGAAAACATCCCTCGGGTTCGATGACTCGAGTAAAAAAGGCCACGAAGGAATTTAAGGACTCAACCACCTTTAGGCGTGATTGGCAATGCTTCTTGAGGCACGACTAACCAGCTTAATCAGTGGCTAAGTATTTATTATTTATTTATATACATTTTTTTTTATTGTATATATTTTTTTATATATATATATGTAAATAAAGTCACAAAGTCTTTGATTAATCCTTCAATATGTTTAATGTATATATCCTAAAGAAAGAATTAAAATCTAGTAATTTTTCTAATCCTTTATTACTTAAACTAAAAATCTAACAAAACTCCTCTTTTCAACTTATAATTAGAAATCTTAGTTTAGAGCTTCCTTAATCCCTAAAGTTAAGTTTGATTCTTTAAACATGGATCAAGAATTTCTTTTTTTTTTATATTTTTTTTCTTTTATTCTAAAAAAATAAAATCTAACAAGAAAATAGAAAATCTATAAAGAAAGGTAAAATCTAAAAAAATAAAAACCTAAAAAGAAAGTGAAAATCCTAAAAATAAAATAAAAAGCCTAAAAAGAAAATGAAAAATCCTAGGTTAGCATCTACCCCCCCATACCTATCTCATGCATTGTCCCCAATGTATGCAAGATGAAATGATGCATGAAATAGGTAAAGGTATGAAGCTACTCCCTCCGTCGCTTTGGACCAGCAGTGGTGCTAGGTCCAGTCGACTGTGATCGTCTCAGCGCACCCTCGATACTATCCAACCTAGAGGGTTGCTCCTCTACCTTCTTCCTAAGACGAACCTGTCCCCTAAATATCTTCTTCATGCCTCGCCAGATGGTGGACATGAAGGCACGTGAATCAGATGGGGGTTCCTGCCTCCAAATTGCGGCTCATCTTCTTCCTCTAAGCTTTCCTCCGAAGAGGACTCCACCGGTATATCTTCGGGTTGGACACTAGGTGTCCAAACCGCGTGCAAACAACTGTTATATGAACTGGTGGGTCTCTCTGCAGTAATAAACACTCGGTCAAAAGAATCAAAGACATCGTCTGGTAGGAAGGTCCTACACAGACGAGTAATCAGGATGGGATGGAATATTTGGCACCCCGAGTGCGGGAGGAATTGGCAAGGATTGCGTGAAAGATGGCTTTATTTAAACAGACCGTGTGTTGTCGAGTCATCAAATCATGTATTATTTGCAACACTGGTTTGTTAAGGATGTGACATGTTCAAACCCTAAAATGTTGCGTTAGATCCAGCGTCCAACGCAGTACACATTTCGAAAGGTGGTGTTGGCTTTGAGCCCACGGTCCTGCTCTGTGCAGCGAGCCCCCATGATTGTAATGTACTCTATCAGTGGTAGGGGTCGCTATGATGGGGGTGACTTGGGACATTAGTAATTTCCTCAAGGAGAGGAATTGTGATAAAGATGTCCCTAACGGCATATGGACAACGAATTGGTATGTCTCATAACTAACAGATGCATGATCAAGTGCATTATAAAATGTAGTGACTAGGTCAGGGCAGTAATATGCATCATTCTCATTGTTATCATATACCAAAGAATACCAATTCCAATCATGTAATCGATCAACAAATATGTGTCCATACCCCCCATGATCATTCAGAATTTTTGAAAAATCTTTTCCACAAACAGTTTTGGGGCCATGTGTAATAGTGTAAATTAAAGCAATGGATCTAGAGAGGAAAGATCAAACCGCCCCCGGAGTTCGTGGGGGGAAATCCAAAGTCGGGTGTGCAGAGAGCACAGGAAGAAGAATTCGGTTGATCGTGCACTAGATCGGCCACCAAAGAAAATTTTCGATCAGTGAAAAATTCGGTTGAGCTCCAGGTGTTGCAGGACAGCCGCAGATCTGTGGCAATGGTTGCAGAATTGCGGCAGATAAAGGGTTTCTGTGGAAGGGAAAAGGAATTAAGGGCGGCGCTTAAGAGAGGGAGTTTAGATCTGATAGATTTTCTGCGTTTGAGGGAGGAGGGTAGGGTAGAGAATATTTATAGGAGGGAAATAGAATGAGAGTTCCAACTTTAGCCCTAGGTTAAAAGTGAATTTACAAGCCTAGGGATATGGAATCTTGAAAATGAGTTTGACCCTAGGGAAGAGATGTAGAGACCTAGGAATTTTGAATTTGAAAAGTTGTGAAACTCCTTTAAGCACATAAGTCCCTCATTTTTTTATTTCTTTTTTATTTTATTTTATTTATAAAATTGTACAAAAGAATTATTTACAAAAAATATTTACAAGTGTGACCCTCACCTAGGCTTTTCTTTGGTCTTTTCCCCTGGCCCGTTTCCCATCATTCCAGTGTGTTTGTTTGCGCGGGCTCAGTTGGGAAACGTATTGAATTATTTTCTTAGCCCTAAGTGTTTCCAGATTCAATTGTTTGTTGTCATTCATGCTCATTCCACCACATTGTTCACTAAAAAATTCCTTGTCACCACTTTCACTCTGAATCTCATTACTTCTAATGTTAAGGAATTTCAGCTCCTCTCCATACAATTCTTCAAAATTCAGGTCAACATATTCCTTAGGAAGTGTACAATCAGTTAACCTACCCCGAGTTGGCTCATCCAGAGACATGAGCTCATCAGCGAAAAGGTCTTCAAAGGATATGTCAATTGGAGGTTCTTTAACTATATCCTCGTGGGATACAGTCACAGTTGGCTCAGTGAAAGTGAAAATATCCAAATCAACTTTTCCCTTTTGAAAGGGTACTCGGATAACAGGATTTTTCACTTCAAGAGAATCACAAACTTGTGACTCATCTTTCCCTATTTCCTCACAATTGTCTCTAATAAAGCTGACCTCAAATGTTTGATCTTTTGTTTTATAAGGCTGTGTGTGGAAGACATTCATTTCACGAGTCATGTCACCAAAGGTTAACCTCATTGATCCATTCCGGCAATTGATGATGGCATTTGCTGTAGCCAGGAATGGTCGTCCCAAAATGATAGGAGTTTGAGCCCTTTGATTGGAATTAGACACAGGTTGTGTCTCAAGGACTACAAAATCTACAGGGTATATGAACTCCCCAACTTTGACAAGGACATCGTGAATTTCCCCCTTGGGTTTCTTGACAGAACGATCAGCCAATTGTATGGTCATTTGGGTAGGGAGAAGATCGCCTAACCCTAATTGTTAGTACAAAGAAAAAGGTAGGAGATTGATGCTGGCCCCTAAATCAAGCAGTGCCCTATTGATGGTAGTCTGTCCTATGATGCATGAAATGGTGGGGCTCCCTGGGTCTTTATATTTAACAGGAGTTGGACCAGTGAGCAACTCGCTAATGGTTGATGCGAGGAAGACTTTCTTAGGGACTTGTGTTTTCCTCTTCTTGGTGCACATTTCCTTTAAGAATTTGGCATATGATGGCACTTGTTGCATGGCATCAAGAAGAGGGACATTGATTTGGACCTTATTAAACATTTCTCTTATCTTCTCCATATGAGCATTTGTCTTGTTATTTGTAAGCCTATTTGGAAATGGTACAATAGGCTTATAAGGTTGCTCATCTACCTTTTCTTTACCCTTAGCTTTTGAAGTGGATGGCTCTGTACTAGAAGATGGTTTGTCAGAAGCTGGTTGCATTGGGACAGTAGGTTTTGGTTTTGGCACTGGATGGGATGGTTGATCAGAAACCTTATTGTCTATCTGTTTTCCAGATCTCAGGGTATGAATAGCATGACAATGACTTGGGCCCGTGTCTTCATGTTTGGGATTTGGCAATGGCTGGCTTGGTAACAGTCATTTTTGTCTCTCATTTACTGAATTAGCCAATTGCCCAATTTGGACCTGAACTTTAGTCATATCCTGATGATAGTTCTTTGTAAAGGTTTCTAACATTTTCCTCAACTCTGATATTTCTGAATCATTCTGGGGTGGATGTTGATAATATGGAGACTGGAAATATGTTTGGTAGTATGGTGGGTTCTGAAAAGATTGTGATTGTGGTGGACTTTGAGATGGATGAACATTCTGTGAATTATGATTGAAACTGGGTGGGTGAGACTGAGCATTATAAGGATGTGGAAATGGTGGCCTATGATGCTCAGGACCAGACTGACTCCACGAAAAATTTGGATGGTTTCGCCATCCCGAATTGTATGTGTTGGAGTATGGATTGTGAGGGGGTCTGCTAAATGCTGCATTCGTGTTCTCTTGATATGATTGGGGCTGATACAATGGACAGTCCTCAAAGACATGGTTGAGATCATGACAGTAGGTGCAACCTGGTTTGATCAGAGGTGATGGGTTGACCTGATTGACCACAGAATTTCCCCTTGACTCAAGCAGTTCTATCCTCTTCATCAATTGTGTGATCTTGGCTTCCGCAGCTATAGAGGATTCTATGGAGTGCATACCAATTCTGGAAGTGGTGGAAGTGGGTTTATCAGGGCATGACTCCCACTGAATCGTTTTCTCAGCTAAGGCTTCAAAGAGATCCCACCCCTGATCTTCATCTTTCTTCAAAAATTCCCCTTGGCACATGGATTCAAGGAGGGTTTTCGTTTGGTAATCTAGACCGTCATAGATAATCTGGCATTGACGCCATTTCTCTATGCCGTGATGAGGACATAGGGCTAGAAGGTCTTTGAAACGCTCAAAATATTTTCAGAACGGTTCGTGTGATTCCTGCTTGAATTGCATGATATTCTTTCGCATGAGGGCTGTTTTTGTGGATGGGATAGAATTTCTTAAGAAAGACTTTTACAAAATCATCCCATGAAGATATGAAACTGACGGGAAGATTGTAAAGCCACTTCTTAGCTAAATCCTTAAGTGCAAACGGTATGAACCTTAACCTAACAGCATCCTCGGTCAGTTGGGAAATTCTCATCATTACACATACTTCTTCAAACTCTCGAATGAAGAGGTACACGTCCTCAGACTCTAGACCATGAAATCGGGGAAGTGTATTAATGAATTGCGATTTCAGCTCGAAGTGATTTCCATTTGGTTCAGGAAGAAGAATGCACGATGGAAGGGAGGTGCGAATCGGATAGAATCGATCTTGAAGTGAAACGTTGTTTTCCATTGTGTCAAGTGGTTGTGTAAGTGCAAGTGTAGAAAGTCTAACAAGTCTCGCAGAATTTGGATCACGGAACCACTCTTGCATATATAGTCACAAACAACGTGCACCGATCACACCAGCGAAAAACAAAAAATGAAAATAACAAACAATAAAAGAAAAAATCAATCCAAGCTATCTAGGATTCCTGGACCTAGACGACTCCTAACTGATTAGATCGTCCACGGGAGGTTTAGTGTAGACTTTGACCACAAGCTAATCAGCCAGGTAAGGGCAAGGTTGTTGGGAGGTTTTCCGTCAAAGACGTTCCTTAATTAAGTAACCACCAACCTTCGGGCTTTCGGCCCTCAATCCCTTTCCTAGACACTGATTTTACAAAAGTCAATTTCCAACACTTTTCCCCTTAGGATAATCTCCTAAGTGAGTCCGGATGTCCCTAGGGCCAACGACTATCAAATTTTATTACAAGCTTGGGATTGTGAGTGCTTGAAAAAAAATGATTTTCGGGCTAAGGAAAGGGTGATGAAATCCCCCACCTTATCTTATTTATAGGTGATGCCCTTAAAATCAGTTTGGTGCAAGTGTACGATATAAACAAACAAGGTTCACTCAAAGCTATAAAAATCAAACAAGGAGTGAGTCCTAGTCAATATGCAATGCGCACGTACCTTGCTCCAGCACTCTTCAACAGTAAAAGTAAATGAATTGAAAAGACACGTGCCTAGAAATGCAAATGTCTAATCAATTTTTAACTTTGCAACCAATTTTTTACTGTTGATTATTAGCATATATAAGGTGAAGCATATAAGAATTTAAGTATTGCAGCAGCTGTATTTTGCAGAGCAAGCAACCCTGCAGAAATTAGGTCAGTAGTTAACTCCTCCTTGCCGCAAATCTGCGGCTTTTGCCGTGGAATTGCGGCAATTCAGAGGACTTCTGGTTTCTGCTTTCAAGAGCAGAAGCCCAGAGCCACTTATATGTTACTGCAATGCAAATCTTCCTGTTTTCTTCACCTGTAACCTGCAACAGAGAAGAAGATTCGTTTAGTTCTTCACTTGAAATTAAAAACCGTTGCTCTCCCCGGCAACGGCGCCAAAAATTTGATTGGGAAAGAGATAGTATGGTAGTGGAGTTGCACAAATATTCAACAAAAGAGAAGGTTTAGAGTCAACCTTAGGTGCTTGATCACTCCACAAAGTATTTCAAATGATCGATGTATCCTTTCCAATTAACCATAGTAGCACAAGCTATACGGGTCGAATCCACAAGGAGAGCTCACGATGGAAGCTTTACGGTTCGTTGTGAAGAAAGAAAACGAAGATTCTTCTTTGCTTTAAAAGAATGTAAAAGACATGGAAAAAGAAATGAAAGAATTGGTGGTTGGTGTGTACATGAAATGAAAACTATGGAAATAAAATGAAAAGAATAGAAGACAAGATTCGCTTGGGAATTTATACTAAAAGAATGAAAAACTTGTAGAAGACTTTTAGATGAGAAGAGCCATAACTAGCTAACATTACTAACTTGCTAACTTACTAATCTCCGTTAGGGTGATGCTTGCCTCATGTTGACTCATCGGCATATGTTTGTCTTGCTTGTTGGTCTAGTTACTTTTCCACTTTGATGTCGGTTGATCATTCTTGGATTTATCTTGTAGCCTCATTGATGTCATAGGCCTTCAAGTTAGACTTTCAATGGTGGAATCAAAAGAGTAGTCACTCAAGGGATGATAAGGAAGAAGATACAACATTCATTAATAGAAGTAAAGAAGTTGTACAACAAATAGCATATGATTGGTGATCAATCTCCATGTTCCATCAAGGCACTTGTTCTAAGACAAGGCTCTAAATGAGGCATATATGAATCATATGGAGAATTACAACAAGAGAGTGCCAAGCATGAAAGTAAACCATCATCTTCATCATGGATCAAATAGACTCAACAATTGCAAGATGAAGTAATTGCATTCACCCAAGAGTTAGAAGTTAAGCAAGATTAGTTGTTAGCTAGTCATGTAAAGGGATTTAGCTACTAGCCATTACAATAAAAGAAAAGCAATTCATGAATAAAAGTGCAATTGAAGTAAAGCTTGAAATGAAAGAATGCAAGTAAAAGCACTAGAAAAATGCTCAAGTAGAGAAAGGAGATTGGATTAAACTTGCTTCACAAGTTGTCACCCTTGATTTACACAAGCTTTCTCTCTCTCACAATCTCTCTTTTTGCAGAATTTCTAGGGAAGAAGAAGACTAAGAGAAGTAAAACCTAGAGAAAAATCAAAATACAATATCTTCTCTATTCTCTTCTCTCTCCAACTCTTTTTGCGAAGTCCCTGGTGATGTATTTATAGCCTCAGAGAGAAGTATCTAGAACCCAGGTTGTTGGAGAGAATCTCGGGCTTCAACAGCTTTATAACTGCCGCAGATGCGCGGCAAATCCCTGGAAAGCGCGGCAAAATCTTGGCCGTTGAGGCCAAGATCTCTGTTGCGATTTTCTTGTTAGGTTGTTAGCCACGTGGACCTTCTGGAAGTTTGAGTTGGCGCGTGGATATCTCCAGATCATGGCTTCAACCTTTGGGCTCTCTTTTGGGCTTTGATTTATTTTCCTTTAATTATTGATAATTAAAGGAATTTTGGGCTTTTTCTAATTAGAATATGGACCTGCAAAAAATAGAGAGAAAAGGATTAAAAATCACATTTTATTTGCAATATGCATGGTATGGATGTGGTAAAATATGCAAAAATGAATAACAATCACCAGCCTCGGAAAAACCTAGGAATTCACAATCTATAGCTTCAAGAGGAGGGCTCCTATCTCCAGAATCATCCATAGCTGTCAAGGCCAAGATTGCTACCCTAATGAGAAGGATAGAGGCTCTGGAAATAAAAGAGCCTGCCAGTGTCAACCAGATCAACCCACCACCAATTCACAATCCGGGTTGTTCATATTGTCAGGCACCAAACCATGTCTTTGAAGAGTGCCCTGTTTTCCATGCCCAGCAAGTGCCACTGGAACACATGAACGCGGCTTACTCACGGCCGCCTCACAACCCCTACTCACAGACCTACAATCCCGGCTGGAGAAATCAGCCCAATTTCTCCTGGGCCCAAAACAATCCTCCCAGGCCTAATTTTTCCAACAACTTTCACCATCCTACTTCTCCACCAACTTTTTCCAGTCAAGCCCCAGCTTCCTCCTCCCAAGGCTCACCAATAGAAAGAAAATCAGTAAATTGGAGGAGAGCATAGAGGCATTCATAAAGTCCCAAACCGCTTTTATGCAAAACCAGGGACAAACTCTGAACAGTCATTCACAGGCCATATCAAGATTGGAAATGCAGATGAGCCAGTTAGCTAGCTCCCTAAGTGAAAGACCTAAGGGTACTTTGCCTAGTCAGCCATTAGTTAACCCAAAAACCTCCAATCAAGCATATGAAATTCAGGATCCATTGATTAACCAGTGTAATGTTGTTCACACACTGCGATCTGGAAAGAAAGTAGACAACCAGGTTTACCAACAGAAAAGTCCAGTCCGTCCCGATCCCACTCCCGCCTCCACCTCTGCTAGTTCCTCCCAATCCACTCCACAAACATCTGACGAGGACAAAGCTGCTGAACAAGTTCATAAGCCTGTAGCACCCTTTCCAATAGCCTTAGGAACAACAATTCCTAAACCGCTTTTATGCAAAATCAGGGACAAACTCTGAACAGTCATTCACAGGCCATATCTGAAAAACACCTAGAGGGGGGGGTGAATAGGTGTAAGTGCTAATCTAGGACTAATTGCAAAACTATGTGCGCTAAATGCGGAAGCTAATGCAAATCTTGCAACACACTTAATACAATCCAACAAGTGTAGCCGAATTCCCCTTGCGAGGCTCTGGACTAACTCCTCTTGATTCCCCTTGAAATGGGTTGAGGCGCTATGTGAAGCTCTTGTTGGATGAGTATAAGTTAGGCACACACACACAAGCAATCCAAGCAATCAAGGATATGGCAATATGATTCACACACACAATCAAGCCAAGCAAATAAAGATGAATTGCAATATGAAAGATGCAAGGCAACACAAGCAATGAATAAGATATGTATGCAATGAAAGAATGATGCTTGTATGAAATGATGCTTGCACAAATGCAAAGAGAGAGAGTAAAAGAGACAAGTGGATCAAACGCTAACAACAAGATTTGTTTCGAGGTTCGAGCACCCAGCTCTACATCCCCGCCTACACCACCGTGTAGGATTTCCAATCCACTATAGGAGTACCGAACTCCTCTCTCAACCTTACAAAGCCACCGAGGCTATACAACCACAATCCACCTCTACCGAAGAGGGATAAGGCCCGTAGCCAATACAAACACAATCACCTCTACCGAAGAGGGATCCAAACACAATACCACTCCGATCAACCTCTACCAAAGAGGGATACAACAAAAACAAGGAGGGTTTACAACTTAGAGGCTTAACCTCAAACACTTCTCTTTTTCTCTCTTTTCCACAAAACAAAGATCCTAATAGATTAGGATAGGTGATAGCTCAAGTGTGGAAACAAGGTGTTTTTGGAAACCAGCAACAAAGAAAATCTACTTGGGAAATCACTTGTAAATGATAGAAAACGAAAAACAAAACAATCTCCCAAAACCCTAGCTTTCTTTGATTTTCTAAAAACCCAAAACAAATAAGATGAAATCTTTTTGACTTAAAAACTCTTTTAAAACTCTTTTAAACACTAGAGAAAGTCTGAAATTTTTCTCCTTGAAAACCTTAGCCAAAATCCCAAAGAGATGGGGTTTATATAGGCCAAAACAGAAACTAGCCGTTAGAGCTGAGCTGGCAGCTCTGACAGGCAACGGTCGACCAGCCGGTCGACCGTCCAACGGTCATATTTTGACCCGTTGGAGCTACCGGTCGACCGCCCGGTCGACCCAAACAAACAGAGAGCAGAACTCTCTGCAGCGGTCGACCGTCCGGTCGACCGGACCACTGTGCTGCAGACGTGCACAAGTCTGTGCACGTCGGTCGACCGGTGCGGTCGACCGTCCCTTGGTGCGGTCGACCGTCCCGGTCGACCGACCAGCCAGTCAGCACAAAAAAATAAGATCAGAAAAATTGGGAAAAATATTTTATAAAAATCTTTTATCTTTTTCTGAAAATTCTATAAAACTTGTTTTAACATTTTATATTGAAACATAAACATGTGATAAAAATTTTCAAGACATATATCAATCATATCAATTCATTTTTGTGTCTTGCCAATTTTATCAAAAACCAAAACTTGTATTTTTATCAAACTTGATTTTTCAATAGGAAATCTGATTTTCCTAAAACTTATAGAAATACAAAAACATGATATTTGAACATTATTAAGCATGATGCATATGGACATAGGTCCAATATACATTCACAAAATATATCACAGTTTTTGTTCTTTAATTTCAAAAATATGTTTTATACCAAAACATAAAACTACATGAATAGGTATGTCAAACTAAGTTTGTATAAGTCATATAAGCATGTATGTATATAGAGCACATCTAATATACATATAAAACATGTAAACTTGTTTTGATCAAACTATTCATGAAAACCAAAATCCAAATCATGAAATGTGTGTGTATGTGTACTTGAGCATATCAACTATACTAAGCTTTACAAATGGATCTAAAACACACTAAACTAAACTATGGATACCTAAGTCTTTGAGTCATCAAGAAGACTTGCTCCCAAACGCGATCCACCGAGTGCAAAGGTATGATCTTTAAGCTTTGGCACCGGAATCACCATGATAAGCTTCCAAACACCTTGTTGAAGCTAATCACCAACTAATATCTTGGTTAATGATCTGAAACTTAAACAATACAAGATTATTAGTAAACATAACTACATGAGTTAATCATCATCAAAACTAGGGTGGAAGGCCTTTGGGCCAACAATCTCCCCTTTTTGATGATGACAAAACTCATGGAGTTATATATGCATGAATTAAAGTAAAGCTTCAAGGAAGCTCCCCCTTAACTCATGCATAGCCAAATAAACATAATAATATGCAATGAAGGCTCTTAAAAATATGAATGCACAAATATGCATAAACAATAAAGGTTCTAGATACCAATGAAATATTTAAACCAAAGCATGCTCTAGATACCAATTAACAAATAAACATTTTCTAGATGCTCTAGATACCATAAACATACATTAAACTATATTAAACTTAATATATGCAAAAACATAACTATGCATATATATATAAAACTCACAAATAATTCTCTCCCTTTTTGTCAATCATCAACAAAGGGGTAAACATTCAAAAACTATAAATAAAATGAGGGGTAAAAATTTTTCTCCCCCTTTTTGTGTCAATTAAAACAATGCAAACAATGGTCTCCCCCTTTTTGTCTAAAACAAAAACAAAGTCAATAAGGGGTGACTACAAACATGATATCATTAAAAATATGTCAATGAAGCATCTTGATACCAAATGAAAATAAATAAGGATTAATAAATGTTATATGCTATATACATTCATGAAGAGGAAGACGCTAAGTTAGCTTCCCTACACATATGAGTTACATGAAGAAGGGAAGACACGCCCTAATTCACATAACACAAAATATGTAATGCATAAAAGGAGATGTGAAGCTCCCCCTACACACGTGCACCACATAAGGAAGAGTTGTCAAGCTCTTCAATACAAGATACACTCAACATGAATTTATACACATATAGGCAATGTAAAATAAATATGTTTTTCTTAAACAAAATTTTGAGATACCAATTTAAAACATTTAACATAAACATCTTAATATCATTAAGAGAAATGTGTTCTTTTAAACATATGATACCAATTTGAAACTATATTTTAACATAAAGCAAGGGAGTGGAAATCAAATACCAATTGAAAGACAACATCAAATTTTCTCCCCCTTTATGAAATACCAACTAAACATATGCATAAGCTTGTTAAGATACCAATTGAAAACAAATCAAACAATAGAAAATTTTTTCAAGCTTAGCATAAACAAGTATATATACGTATGAAAATTAGATACCAATTGACATTGATATTCTTGAAAGAGTAAGCATACATATACAAAACATATATGAGTATACAAAAAGATCAAAAATTGATACCAATTGAAAGTGTTCAATGATACCAATTGAAAGAATAGGGTCAAGTGTATATCTCATATTATAACGAAGAATATGAACTAGTTAAAATGAAAAGTTTTGTTAACTAGTACGAAATCCTTCAAGTAAGGAATAAATACAAATCATTTTTCGTAAAAATGAAATCCACATGATAATCAACACTCTAATCCAATTAAGCATAAAAATGTCTCATGAAAACAAAACATGAGCAAATAATAAATGTGAGTGTACAAGTCAAGTATGGAGATCACAATCATGAAAATTTGTTCAATTAAGTTCAATTATTCCTTTAAACAAGAAAACTAAAAATTAATATTATTTAATCTTCAAGGCATATGTATGTCTAATACAAACCAAAGTATACATACATATCCAAGATACAAACGAGTCCACAAGGATATATGCATGAAGGCACGTGGCTCAAAAAGGATATTCATGTATATCTAATGGTTTGGACAAGGTAAACATATACATGAAGTTTAAATACCAATTCAAGGAAAACATGAAAAGCATGAAAAGGATGAAAATTTAGCTTTTCATTAAAACAATTTGATACCAATTCTTTTCAAGGTATATGTATGATTTGTCAATACAAGAAGTATACATACATATCCCTTAAACACACTTTGAGTCCATAATAGATATTTGCATGAAAGGCAAATGACTCAAGGGGTATACATGTATATCTTCAAGTTTGGCAAAATACACATATACATGAAATGAAAACTCATAATCATAAAAACAAATACCAAAAATGGAATACAAGTTTAAAATGTATGAATCATCAAAACTAGACTATACTAGCACATCTAATGGGAACAAACAAGCATTCAATCCCAAACATATATAGATTTGTTTGTAGCCCATCATATGTACAAATATAAATCCTAGTCTTAATGAAAACTAACATCTAAACATATATTCAAAACATGAAGTATCAAAACAAACACGAATATTATTTTGCTATATAAAACAAGCAAAGATTCATCAAAAATTCTTTTATCAAACTTCTAGGTATATGTATGATTCATCCAAATTTAACAATATACATACATATCCCAACCGTAAACGAGTCTATTAAAAGTATTTGCATGAAGGCAAAAGACTCATGGGTATACATGTATATTTATTAGGTTTGAATTCAAAATACATATACATGAAGTAAAAACATGAAAATAGGCATAGCAAGTATAAATGAAGGAATCATCAAAACTAGCTTATACATGTGCATATAGTGGGTACAAATGAGCATGAAGTGCAAACATATAAAAGTCAATTTGTTCTCACTATGTGTACATGCATACATGCAAGTTTTGATAAATCTACATCTAAACTAGTTTATACCACATAAAGCATAAAACAACAAAAAATCATCATGAGAAAACTAAAACATGATTACTATGTAAATTCACATGTATTAGATTCATGATGTACATTATAGCTTAAACAAAAGTGAGAACACTAAGTATGGGTTCATATAAGTATGTGTGTCTCAAATACTATACATGTATGTCAAGGATCTAATAAACATGGAATGAACATACTAATCCATAGACATCAAAAACATGTTATAAAGCATCAAAACATGCTATAAACAATAATATGAAAGCATGTAAACAATAAATGGGAGTTAGGAATTTGTTACCAAAACCTAGAAGGAAACTCTCCTTGTCTTCAAAAACATGGTGGTCATCTCCACCAAAACTTCCCTTGAAAGTGATGCATCCAATTGATTTCCTTTAAGTCCGGAACGCATCCACTCCAAGCTGCTATCACTCTCACGTCATGTGAGAGCCCACACCCACATTAAACAAAGGAGGGGTGGTCTTTGGTACCCACATCTTATTGGGTCCATGGGGGTTAGTCCCTTCTCTAACCCAAACAAAATTCTTTGCTAAATTTGAAGTATGTAATCTATCAAAGCAAAATTTAGCAAGGTGGCCTTTTCGGCCACAATGTGTACATGTGTACACATGAGCATACATGTGTTGATAGTGTCCGTGTGGAACATGTGTATGCCGTGGAGGGTGTGCATGCATAAAAGTTGGAACTTGTTTCTTACGAACCAAGGTTTCCAAGCGAGTGTGGTTCATGGCACATTTGCTCATAGTGGAGCCCAAACAATCTACTCTCTTCTTTAACATACAAATATCATCATTAATCCTAGAAGAAGAGGTACATGCATTAGGTAGACTAGATGGAGAAGCTACACTAGCATGGCAAACATGTTCATCAATCTTATTTTTCAAAACAACATTTTTCTTTAAACACACATCTAAATCATTTGAAATGGAAATAATTTTATTTTTCAAATCAACATTCTCTTTTAAAATAAAATCAACTTTTGAAGACAAGTTATCATTTTTCTTCAAAAGAACATGGCAATCATTTTTATTTTTCAAAAACTCATTTTCTTTAAGTGCAAGATCAAGTTGAGATTTTAATGAATCCCTCTCATTAGCAATCTCCTCTTTCTCTTGCAAAACAACATCAAGTCTAGCAATCAAATTTTTATTTTCATTATTAATGCCTAGACTCTTCTTTTTCAAAACTTTATAGTTTTCTATTAATTTTTCACAAACTATGGATAGTTCTTCATTCAAAGCATGGGAATCAACATAATCATTTGAAGAACTAGCACAATCATTACTATCTAGTTGAGTTTCCGAGTGTACCTCAAGGGAGTCATTCCCTTGGACCATATAGCATTGTTGTGGTTCGGATTCTCCACTAGATTCCTCTTCTTGTTGGATTTGGACTTGAGGCTTGGAGGTGTTGGTGGTTGTCAATTTGTTCCACACTACAAAAGCGGAATCAAAGTTAGAAACACATAAAAGATAATCTTTAGATAAAGTGCTTCTAATAGCTTCAAGGGCTTGTGCATTGGCCCCTACATGATTGCGATCTCCAAGATAGCATTTTTTGGTGGCCGCAAGAAAGACATGCAAACCTAAGGTCTTTAGGTACATGGACATCCTATACTTCCAAACATCAATGTTGGAAGGATCAAAGCTAGGTGGGGTCATGAAGTCCATGGCAAACTATATGAGTGTGCAAACACGCAAATGCAAACAATAGACTAGCAACCAAATGGATCTCACTCCTAGATGTTAAGCCTAAGTATCAGGAGCACTAGCTCTGATACCAATTGAAAAACCTAGAGGGGGGGTGAATAGGTGTAAGTGCTAATCTAGGACTAATTACAAAACTATGTGCGCTAAATGCGGAAGCTAATGCAAATCTTGCAACACACTTAATACAATCCAACAAGTGTAGCCGAATTCCCCTGCGAGGCTCTGGACTAACTCCTCTTGATTCCCCTTGAAATGGGTTGAGGCGCTATGTGAAGCTCTTGTTGGATGAGTATAAGTTAGGCACACACACACAAGCAATCCAAGCAATCAAGGATATGGCAATATGATTCACACACACAATCAAGCCAAGCAAATAAAGATGAATTGCAATATGAAAGATGCAAGGCAACACAAGCAATGAATAAGATATGTATGCAATGAAAGAATGATGCTTGTATGAAATGATGCTTGCACAAATGTAAAGAGAGAGAGTAAAAGAGACAAGTGGATCAAACGCTAACAACAAGATTTGTTTCGAGGTTCGAGCACCCAGCTCTACATCCCCGCCTACACCACCGTGTAGGATTTCCAATCCACTATAGGAGTACCGAACTCCTCTCTCAACCTTACAAAGCCACCGAGGCTATACAACCACAATCCACCTCTACCGAAGAGGGATAAGGCCCGTAGCCAATACAAACACAATCACCTCTACCGAAGAGGGATCCAAACACAATACCACTCCGATCAACCTCTACCAAAGAGGGATACAACAAAAACAAGGAGGGTTTACAACTTAGAGGCTTAACCTCAAACACTTCTCTTTTTCTCTCTTTTCCACAAAACAAAGATCCTAATAGATTAGGATAGGTGATAGCTCAAGTGTGGAAACAAGGTGTTTTTGGAAACCAGCAACAAAGAAAATCTACTTGGGAAATCACTTGTAAATGATAGAAAACGAAAAACAAAACAATCTCCCAAAACCCTAGCTTTCTTTGATTTTCCAAAAACCCAAAAACAAATAAGATGAAATCTTTTTGACTTAAAAACTCTTTTAAGACTCTTTTAAACACTAGAGAAAGTCTGGAATTTTTCTCCTTGAAAACCTTAGCCAAAATCCCAAAGAGATGGGGTTTATATAGGCCAGAACAGAAACTAGCCGTTAGAGTTGAGTTGGCAGCTCTGACAGGCAACGGTCGACCGGCCGGTCGACCGTCCAACGGTCATATTTTGACCCGTTGGAGCTACCGGTCGACCGCCCGGTCGACCCAAACAAACATAGAGCAGAACTCTCTGCAGCGGTCGACCGTCCGGTCGACCGGACCACTGTGCTGTAGACGTGCACAAGTCTGTGCACGTCGGTCGACCGGTGCGGTCGACCGTCCCTTGGTGCGGTTGACCGTCCCGGTCGACCGACCAGCCAGTCAGCACAAAAAAATAAGATCAGAAAATTTGGGAAAAATATTTTATAAAAATCTTTTATCTTTTTCTGAAAATTCTATAAAACTTGTTTTAACATTTTATATTGAAACATAAACATGTGATAAAAATTTTCAAGACATATATCAATCATATCAATTCATTTTTGTGTCTTGCCAATTTTATCAAAAACCAAAACTTGTATTTTTATCAAACTTGATTTTTCAATAGGAAATCTGATTTTCCTAAAACTTATAGAAATACAAAAACATGATATTTGAACATTATTAAGCATGATGCATATGGACATAGGTCCAATATACATTCACAAAATATATCACAGTTTTTGTTCTTTAATTTCAAAAATATGTTTTATACCAAAGCATAAAACTACATGAATAGGTATGTCAAACTAAGTTTGTATAAGTCATATAAGCATGTATGTATATAGAGCACATCTAATATACATATAAAACATGTAAACTTGTTTTGATCAAACTATTCATGAAAACCAAAATCCAAATCATGAAATGTGTGTGTATGTGTACTTGAGCATATCAACTATACTAAGCTTTACAAATGGATCTAAAACACACTAAACTAAACTATGGATACCTAAGTCTTTGAGTCATCAAGAAGACTTGCTCCCAAACGCGATCCACCGAGTGCAAAGGTATGATCTTTAAGCTTTGGCACCGGAATCACCATGATAAGCTTCCAAACACCTTGTTGAAGCTAATCACCAACTAATATCTTGGTTAATGATCTGAAACTTAAACAATACAAGATTATTAGTAAACATAACTACATGAGTTAATCATCATCAAAACTAGGGTGGAAGGCCTTTGGGCCAACAATATCAAGATTGGAAATGCAGATGAGCCAGTTAGCTAGCTCCCTAAGTGAAAGACCTAAGGGTACTTTGCCTAGTCAGCCATTAGTTAACCCAAAAACCTCCACTCAAGCATATGAAATTTAGGATCCATCGATTAACCAGTGTAATGTTGTTCACACACTGCGATCTGGAAAGAAAGTAGACAACCAGGTTTACCAACAGAAAAGTCCAGTCCGTCCCGATCCCACTCCCGCCTCCACTTCTGCTAGTTCCTCCCAATCCACTCCACAAACATCTGACGAGGACAAAGCTGCTGAACAAGTTCATAAGCCTGTAGCACCCTTTCCAATAAGCTTAGGAACAACAATAAAAATATGCACGTGGAGAAAATGCTAGAGATGTTCAACCAGGTCAAATTGAATGTGCCACTTCTTGACGCTATCCAATAAGTCCCGGCTTATGCCAAATTTCTTAAGGATATGTGTACAAAGAAGAGAAAGACCAATGTGCCCAAGAAAGTCTTCTTGGCCACTAATATAAGTAAAATTCTGTCTGGTCCCATTCTGGTGAAATACAAGGATCCCGGATGTCCCACCATCTCCTGCACCATAGGGCAGACCGAAATCAGTAGAGCGCTTCTTGACCTGGGAGCAAGTATCAACTTGCTACCTCTCTCAGTATACCAGCAACTTGCGTTGGGCGAGCTAAGCCCAACTCGAGTCACCATTCAGCTAGCTGACCGATCTGTGAAGATCCCGAAGGGGGAAATCACAGACGTCCTCATCCAGGTCGGGGATTTCATTTACCCCGTTGACTTCATTGTGCTTGAGACCCAACCTGTGTCCAATATTAGGTCTCAAACTCCCGTCATCTTAGGGCGCCCATTCCTTGCTACAGACAATGCCATAATCAACTGTAGGAACGGGTCCATACGATTGACTTTTGGAGACATGATGAAGAAAGTTAATGTCTTCAATCTTGGAAGACAACCTAGGGATGTCAATGATCAGACTTTGAGGTCAATTCTTGAAAACCTGACCAGTGAGCATGAGGAAAACATGGAGACAGAAACTGAGGTAGAGTTTGATCTGGAGGCTGAGGATTTTAATCTATACTAGATCGTAGATTCAGCAGTGGATTGGGCATCAAGCCCCAGTGTACCCCATCCTAGGATTGAAAGTCCAGAGATTGCCTCCAATGAAGCAACACCTTCCCTAGAGCTTAAAGCCTTGCCTGAACATCTCAAGTACGCCTACCTGGGCGGAAAGGACACCTTGTCAGTCATCATAGCATCACACCTAACTGAGTAACAAGAGGACAGCTTAATGTCTATTCTGAAAAGACATAGGGAAGCCATTGGATGGACGATGAAGGACATCAAGGGAATAAGTCCAGCCATAGTACAACACAGAATCTATTTAGTCGATGAAGCAATCCCTAGGAGGGACCCACAACGCAGGCTTAACCCTCTCATGTAAGAGGCAATTAAGGCTGAAATTCTGAAACTATTAGATAATGGGATAATTTATCCCATTTCTGATAGTCAATGGGTTAGCCCTATTCATGCGGTCCCAAAGAAGGCTGGCTTTACGGTAGTAGAAAATGAGAAAAAAGAGTTGGTACAAACAAGACTGCCTACCAAGGTTCGTGTTTGTATCGACTACAGAAAGTTGAATGCAGCTACCCGTAAAGACCACTTCCCGCTACCCTTCATCGACCAAATGCTTGAGCGTTTGGCTGGGCATGAGTACTACTGCTTTCTAGATGGGTACTCGGGATATAATCAGATCCCCATTGCTGCAGAAGACCAGGAAAAGACAACGTTCACCTGCCCGTTCGGAACCTTTGCTTATCGGTGCATGCCTTTTGGATTGTGCAATGCTCCTGCAACGTTCTAATGGTGCATGCTTAGTTTGTTCTCTGACATGGTAGAACATTTCTTGAGATTTTCATGGATGACTTCTCCATTTACGGAGATTCATTTGATCAGTGTCTTCATCACTTAGAGTTAGTGCTACAAAGATGCATTGAGAAGACCTAACTCTAAACTGGGAAAAATGTCACTTCATGGTGAGACAGGGGATTGTCTTGGGCCATGAGATTTCGAGGAGAGGCATAGAGGTGGATAAGGCTAAGGTAGAAGTAATTGCTAAGCTTCCACCACCCAAAAGCATCAAGGATATTAGATCCTTTTTAGGGCATGCTGGGTTCTACCGATGGTTCATTAAGAATTTTAGCAAAATCGCTAGGCCCTTAACCAACCTGCTCGCTAAGGACGTGCCCTTTGATTTCAACGATGAGTGTTTTAAATCATGGAGGAAGCTTAAGCAAGAACTTATCTCTGCGCCTATCATTTCTGCTCCTAATTGGACCCAGCCTTTTGAAATCATGTGTGATGCATCTGATTTTGCTATTGGCGCTGTTCTAGGACAGCGCATAGACAATAGGCAGCATGTGATTTATTACTCGAGTAGGACTTTGAATGACGCCCAACAGAACTATACAACGACTGAGAAGGAATTCTTGGCCGTTGTCTTTGCGTTAGAAAAGTTCCGGCCTTACTTGTTAGGTTCGAAGACGGTGATTTTTACGGATCACTCGGCTCTGAAATACCTCAAGGAGGAGAAGAAGATCACATGCTACAATTATTGAAAACCTGGACACATCATGGCCGAATGTCCAGATTTCAAGAACAAGATATCTTCCTCCATGAAGTAAAAGAAGTCGTTTGTAAAGAAGGCGTTCAATGCCACTTGGGATTCGGAAAGTGAATCTGAAGATGAAGTTGATGCGGCTAACATGTGTTTCATGGCAAACACACCTAAGGTAACTTCTGAACCATCTTATGATGACATTGAAATAAGTAAAGAAGAGTTATTGCAAGCTTTCATTGAACTTTCAGAAAATTATGATTCTAAAAAGAAAGATTGTTTAAAATTTAATAAGAAAAATGAAATGCTTAACAACTAAATCGCTATTTTTACAAAAGAAAAAGATGAATTATCTTCCACTATTATTTCAACACAAATAGATTTTGATGCCTATAGAGTTACATGCAAAGCTAAATATCCTAAAATTGATAAAAATGAGATTTCTATGTTAAAAACTAAAATAAATGATTTGGAAAATATTTTAAAAGAATATGCATTTAAAAATACTAAATTAGAAGAAATGTTTTCAAAGAAACACATGCACACTTCACATGTTAAACATGATAAACCATCACATGCTAAAACTCCACATGTTCATCATGCCAATACATCACATGTCAATCATGCTAAAACACCACATGTTCACAAATCACTTGTTCATAAACCACATGCTCATTACGCGTTTAAATATAGAAGAATTTATAGATGAACTTATTGTAGCCGGAATGATCATTTAGCCAAATTTTGTTATGATCATATAAAAAGTATGAATAATCATGTTTGAGTTCGAAACACTAGCGTATTAGGACCCAAGAAAGTATAGGTACCAACATCAACCATTCAATTATTTGATATAGGTACACACCAAGACTCCAAGACGTAGGGAGCGGTGATACCCTGATAGTGGTTGCTCAAGGCATATGACATGAGACATCAATAATTTTGCAACCCTATCGAGGTATGTTGAAGGTGGCACTGTCACCTTTAGAGATGACTCCAAGGGCACCTTCATCGGTATAAGTAACATCAAGATTGGTACATCTCTTTTAATTGAAAATGTAGTTCTTGTTGATGGGCTTAAACATAATTTACTTAGTATTAGTCAACTATGTGATCGTGGTCTCAAAGTTGTTTTTTATGAATCTTCTTACAATATTTTTGATTGTAAAACCAATGAATGTATTCTCACTGGATTTCGTGAAAATAATATCTACATTATTGATATGCTTAATTTGAATTGCACTACAAAATGTTTAAATGCTTTTTGATGAGATTTCATGATTATGGCATAGAAGATTAGGCCATGCTTTTTTTTGATCATCTTTCTAGAATCAATTCTAAAGAATCAGTGAAGGGTATTTCTTATTTGAAGTTTGAAAAGGACCACATTTGTGGTGCGTGTCAACTTGGGAAACAAACCAATTCCTCTTTCAAACCAATCAAGGATATCATGACATCTAGGCCATTAGAATTGATTCACATGGATCTATTTGGACCAACTAAAACTAAAAGTTTAAATGAAAATAGATATGTTTGGTTTTAGTCGATGATTTCTCTCGTTTCACATGGATTTTCTTTTTGGAGCATAAAGATCAAACTTTTTCGCATTTTAAGATTTTTCGAAAAAGGATTGAAAAAGAAAAAGGATTTTCGATTTTACGCATAAGAAGTTATAGAGGTGGTGAGTTTGTCAACCAATTCTTTATGACTTAATGCGATGATAATAGAATTAAGCATGAAATGTCATGTCCTAGAACTCCTCAATAAAATGGAATCGTTGAACGAAAAAATAGAACTCTTCAAAAAATGGTTAGGACCATGATAAGTGAATACAGGCTCCCTAAATACTTATAGGCCGAGGCCATAAATACCGCATGCTATCTATCGAACCGAATTTACTTGTGTAAAAATACTTCCAAAACTTCCTTTGAAATCTATCATTTTGGAAAACAAAATGTTTCATATTTTAAAGTTTTTGGATGCAAATGTTTTGTTTTGAACACCAAAGATAATTTGGACAAATTTGATGCTAAGGCTTTTGAAGCAATTTTTGTTGGTTATTCTAATACTAGCAAAGCATATATAGTGTTCAATAAATCATCTCTTACAGTTGAAGAATCTATACATGTTAAGTTTGAGGAATCTAATGCATTTGTTAAGAATGTTGTAGAGATTGATTTTTTAGGTGAAGACATGGAGAAAATATTTGATGGTATAGATGCCAAGAAAAATTTTAGACTGTGTGTAGATGGAGAAGAAGCATATATTTAAAAAATAAAAAGAAGCAAGATTGATTAGGAGTAGATTTGAATTGGTGTATTTAGCAATTATTTTTGTGTTTTAGAAATAGAATTTCCTCTAATTGTGATATTATAGTTAATCATGTCTACTTTGATCTTTTAATTTGAGATTAAAACTGTCAAATAAATTTTATTTTTAAAATGTGAATGTGTTAAGCAATTCTGTCCGTCTAAAAGTTTTTTTATGACCAAAAATCTCTTTTTTGGCAATATTTTTGTCATTTGTAACTAAAGACGGGGATAGATTTGTCATTTAATACCAAAACCCTCCCTCCTTTCTCTCTCCCCCTCTCGAGATTCCATGTATCCTTGTGTTTTTCCCAGGTTGTGAGATTTAATATCTTCTCCTCTTTCATTTCTTGGTTTGCTGCTGCTGTTTTATTCCGTGTATAAGAGAAAAGTTCTGGGCTCTTGCGCCCTGTGGCTGTTGAAATCCATGTTCATTTGCGATCAATGGATCCCTCTCTGATTCAACCCAATCCGTCCGTAGAAGAACAGGAGAACGAGTGGTGTAAGATTCCAATATCTTTAGGTTTTTTTTGGGAAGATTGTATTTTGATCTTGACTTGATCATCTATTGAGAGTATCTTGAGATGGGTTGTCTTTATTAGATTAAAAAATTAGATGGTTTCAATTCAGTTCTGTTGATTACTCACTTTTGTGTTAGTTCTGTCTTATTTAACGTTTGTGTGATAAGGATGTGAGTATTTATTTTATTTCTTGCCTTTCAGGTTCAGCAACTTTTTAAGTGGATTTTTGATTTTTGAATGCTGTCCAAATTTGGGTGATTTGATCGTCAATGATAACTGTCTGTGACTCTGTTTGAATGTTATGTTATATTGTTACTAGGGATAAACTTTTTTTCTTGGCTTAGTTAGTTGGTGTTAGATGCCTTATAGAAAGGCTCAAATGAATGGTCCAGAAGGAGTCAATTAGCCAAAGTGAAATGTTCACATTTTCCAATTGACACTGCACAGATAGATTTTCCACTGTTATGTTCTCACGGTGCTAAATACTATATGCTTCATTGATTGATAACCTCCTTTATGTACTTTTATGTAGTTACTCAGTAAGATGCTGTATGGTAACAATCAAAGTCAC
The DNA here is from genome assembly GCA_038442645.1 of Agave tequilana. NCBI lineage: Eukaryota > Viridiplantae > Streptophyta > Magnoliopsida > Asparagales > Asparagaceae > Agave > Agave tequilana. The sequence goes on from JAVJIF010033490.1 coordinate 26,490, forward strand.
TATGCTAATGGCTTAATTCAAATGCATCATGACAGAACTTTTGCAATATTGTATCCTAGACTCTAGTACTTTCTGGTAGCCATTAGTTAAAGTGAGAAGTATATTTGATTTAGCTAAAAATAGATACCCACAAAGTCTGCTTCATACTGACATAAGACTTGTTAAACAAGGATAAAGAAGAATCTGAAGTAAGAAGTTGGATAGGACTAGGAGATGGATAAAGATAGTTGAGATAACTTCAATCCATTATTTAATTACATGACCCCTTTATAAAACAGAAGAGGGTGGTTAACCTTCTGGTCATCCATGATACTTGATCAATGTGTGTACATATGTATATACATATACTCTTTACCAATTTCTACTTCGATGACCTTTCATTGGATAAATAACCACCACCATCATTGTCATCTATGCCTTTTCCCATCAGGACGGGTTCGGCTATAGAGCAAGGCTCCACCAAAGAAATTGACAAAGTTTTACAATTGACAGTGAAATCTAACGTCAACCCTCTATTAATTTGTGGCAACTTCCTAGCCAATAAATCTATGGAAGAGGGAGGGGCTTTCCGTAATTCTAAAAGTCTAGTTGGCATCTTTCAGATTCTCCTAGACTTGACAAAACATGTCAAAGAAAGGGAAAAAGATGATATGTTTATAGATTTTTCATTATCTTGTTTCTTATTTACTCATGTAATGCGCGTATATGAGATGCGAATGCAGATGCAGAGTCTGATACCCTAGAATGTGATGAGCAATGGGAATTAAATCAATTGACTGTCTAGATTTAAAATCAGTTACAATCTCAAATGGACTAAGACCCGTAGTCCTATTGACAGAATTATTATATGCAAACTCGACATAGGCAAGATTAGATCTCAAGTTTTAAATTTTCCCCAACGAGGCACTTAAGAAGATTTCCTAAGGTCCTATTGATTACCTCAGTTTGTTCATCCGAGTGAAAGGCCGCCGAGAATTGCAGTTTGGTTCCTATCTTGTGCCATAGTGTTCGCCAAGAATAGCTAACATACTTAACATCTCTATCTGACATCATGGTCTTGGGCAACCCATGGAATTGACAACATGATCAAAGAAAAGGCCAGCTAGATATGATGCATCTGAAGTTTTGAAACATGGAATGAAGTGAGTCATCTTGGAGAATCTGTCAACCACTATTAGGATAGAGTCATTTCTCTTCTGTGTTTTTGATAATCCTAGTATAAAATCTAAGCTCACGTCTTGTCAAGTGCAACTGGGTACAGGGAGGGGAGTGTAAGGACCGACAACCTATTTTTTGTTACTTGGCCAGTTAACAAGTGCGACACTGACCAACAATCTTAGCAACGTCTCTCTTCAAGCTCGACCAGTAGAATCTATGCTCAATAACCCCAATCGTTTTGTTCTGGCCGAAGTGTCCATTCAGACCTCTAGCATGCAATTCTCAAGAGAGGCTGAGGGACATACATGAAAAACATAGCTTACAAAATCTAAATAGATGTCCGTCATGTAACAGAAACCCGTCTCTCTCTCCAGTAGGCTCGTCCCGTAACATGATATATATTTTCAAAGTTGGGACATTATTCATACTCCTCTCTCAATCTTTCAAATCCTATCACTTATGTGCTCATAACTACCAATATCATCACTCGCCGACTGAGTGCATCAACGACCTTATTCTCAACTATAGCTTTGTGCTTGAGGACAAATGTGTAATTCTGGAGGAATTGCACCCACTTGCTATGTCTTGCATTTAGTCTTTTTTGGGAGTTGAGGTATTTCAGCGTCTCGTGATCTGAATGCAACACAAACTCTTGCGGTAGTAAATAATGTCTCCAGTAGTGTAAAGCCTGCACAACCACATAAAATTCCTTAACATATGTGGAATATTGCTGTCAGCGTCATTTAATTTCTCGCTGAAATAGACAACGAGATGATTTTCCTGAATCAGCAAACTGCTTATCGCAAGTCCTGATGCGTTGCATGTTCAGACACTTTTGAAAATTTTTGTTGCATGATAAGAGCTTCAGTCATCAATTTCTTTACTTTCCTAAAAGCCTTGGTGGCTGCGGAAGCACTGAAATTTCTCATTCTTTAAGCAGCTGGTTATTAGTGTTACGATAACTCAAAAGGTTTTAATGAACTGACGGTAGAAAGTGACTAACTCGTGAAAACTCACGACTTTCCAAATCTTTCGAGGTTGTGGCCACTCAATAATTGCAAAGTGGCTAACTCGTAAAAATTCTTGACTTTCCTAATCGTTCGGGGTTGTGGCCACCAGTAATTGCCTTAGCCTTCTTAGAGTCTGCAGAAATTCCCTCAGATGAAACCATAAATCCAAGTAAGATAATATTGTCTATACAGAAAGCACACTTCTTTGGGTTTGCATCAAGGTTCTAAATATCGGATATCGGAATCGTATCGGATGGGGGTTTTTCTTATCGGATATCAGATATCGGGGGAGATATCGGAGATATGCTCGCATATCGGGCGTTCATATTGGACACTATATATAATGAAATATTGATAATAAAGATTTGTTGGCCCAAAGGCCTATCACTCTAGTTTTGATGATGATCAACTCATGTAGTTATATTTTCTAATGATCTTGTGTTTAATTAGTGACAGATTCTTTATCAAGATCTTAGTAGGTGTGGAGCTTCAACAAAGGATAAAATGTCAAGTTGGAAGCTAGTACCGGTTGATTCACGAGCCTATGCATCAAGACCACATCTAGAGATGAGCTCGATGGATTGCACTTGGACCAAGTCAAGAAGATGAGAAGCCTTCAAGGGAAGACTTCAAGAAGTTGAAGACTTGTGTTTAGGTATAAGATTTGTATTTTTATTTTAGATAAAATGTAAAGGATAGAATAGTTGGTGGATTGCTCAAGTCATATCACACACACACACTCTTGATAGAATTGTTTTCATGATAAAAATTTCATTTCATAAAAGATTTTCTTGTCAAGAAAAGATTTTTCTTTGTGACAAAATATTTATCTTGGATTTTGGTATTTCATAGTTCATATCTTTAAACCAAAATCATGATTAGAGCTTTAATGTCAAAAACATAGATATTTCATATTGATTGTGTAGTGGATCATATCCATACACACTATGCTTTAAAATGAACTCAAATATCTTTTTTTTTTTTGTATTTTGTGAAGTTATGGAAAAACAAGTTTTAGGAAAACATATTTTTAGAAAAACAGTTTTTATTGTGATTAAAACTATTTTTTAGATTTACTGTGAATTTATGGGATTTTTATTAAGTTAAAAGACCTATTTCCTAATCCCTTAACTGTGCAGACCCAGAACTGGCCTGACAGGCTGGTCCGGTCGACCGGACCGGTCGACCGGACGTGCACAGACGTGCACGCCTGTGTGCACTGGAGAACGGTCGACCGGGACGGTCGACCGCTTCAGAGAGCTTTGCTCTCAGGAAATCTCGGTCGACCGGTCCGGTCGACCGACAGAGAAGGAATTCTCTGCTCCAAGTGCTCGGTCGACCGAGCCGGTCGACCGGAGGCTGCAACGGTCGGATTCTTGACCGTTGCCGGTCGACCGGACCGGTCGACCGGAAGCTCTGACAGAGCCCAACGGTCAGATTTTTCTGACCTCTATAAAAGGGGGTTTTGTCATTGTTTTGAGCCAAGATTTTAGGAGAGCTTTTGTCCAGTTTTTCCCATTCTTTTCAGAAAGTTTTCTCCACATATTTGAGAGCAAATACTTCCAATCAAATAGGAAGAATTTATCAAGAGTGATAAAAGTGATTTCTTGAGTTTTTCACCATAGTTCTTTTCCTTGATTTCTCACACTACACTTGAGCATCCATTGTCATATCTATCCTATAGGAGAGTTGTAGTGAGAGTTTGTAATTGGTGATCAAGTGTTTAGATCACCAAGAGATCATTTCTTGTTCTTTGAGAAGGCGGACGGTTGTGTTCGCGGTTTGATTGAGGGTCCTAGTGAGGACTTGGTGTTGTTGGGTCCTAGTGAGGACTTGTAGCTTGAGGTGCGGCCTCGACGAGCCGGTGGGCTTGTGGTGTGTAAGGGACTTTGGGAGTCCGAGGGCTTGTAGGTGTTGCGGCACCAAGGAGAGATCCGATTGGATCGTGCATAGTGGAAATCCTTCGTGTGTCGAAGGCGGGGATGTAGAGCAAGTGTGCTCGAACCTCGAAACAAACCCTTTGTGTTTGCGATTGCTCACTCTTGCTCTCTTACTCTTTTTGTCTCTATTATATCTTGCATTACTTACATTGTATTTACTTTACATGCTTGATATACCCTTGTGCATATTTGATATATACTTGCGTGGGATTGTTGCTAACACTTGTATTCAACCAAGAGAGCCAACACGGCACCTCAACCCATTCAAGGGGAATCTAGAGGAGTTTGTCCAGAGCCTCGCAAGGGGAATTCGGCAACACTCTTGTGTTATACATAAGTGTTTAATTAAAAGAAGTTTAATTTGGTCATCTTAGTTTTAATTCCGCATTATTTGTTCATAAGTGACCATTAGATTAGCCATCACCTATTCACCCCCCCTCTAGGTGATCTTACAATTGGTATCAGAGCTAGTGCTCTTGATATTGGGTCTAACAACCTAGAGTTAAAGATCCTCTTTTAGGCTAATCACAATATTTTTGTACATACACACCTCACCATGGACTTCATGTCACCACCCACCTTTGACATTCTTAACATCCAAATTTGGAAGGTTAAGATGTCTTTGTTCCTCAAAGGACTTGGCCTTAGTGTATATCTTGCCATCACTAATAATGATTATTGCTTAAATGGTAAGAATCTTGAGGCTAATGCAAAAGCCCTTCATGCTATTAAGTCAACCCTAAATGATGATTATTTGTCTAGGGTTTCTAATGTTGAATCGGCTTTTGTAGCTTGGAACATCATCACCTCCCTTGGCGAGAAAGATCTATACTATGCGGGGAGCGATTCGGACGTTGGAAGCGACATCTCCAACGTATGCTATATGGTCCAAGGGGATAACCCCCTTGAGGTAAACTCCGAATCCGATGATGAGGACATGTCATATGATGAGCTCACTTCATTTTGCCAAACAATTCTTGAGAAATATGACATGATTAAGAAAGAAAATAAAAATTTGAAAAAGAAAATTGATTGCATGCATATAGAACAAGATTCTTTTAAATCTAACATTGCATGCTTAGAAAAAGAGAATAATGATTTGAAAAAGAATTTTGATTGCATGCTAAGAGAGAATGTTTCTTTTAAAACTAAAATAGCATGTATTGAAAAAGAAAACAATATTTTGAAAAATGAGAATGTTTCCCTTATGTCTAAATTAAATGATTTATGTGAAGGGAATATGTTTTTGAAAAATAAAATTGCTTTGGTGGAAACTCAAAAAGAAGTTGTTTTTCAAGAAAATATTACTTTGAAAAGAAAATTTGTTGAAAAAGAAAAAGAATTTGTTTCACAAAAGAAAAAGAAAAATGATCATATATCTCATCATGCTTTACATGCCACCACTAATGAGATTAAAGATTTGAAAAATAAAATGAATAATTTGAGTTCAACCTTGAACTCTTGTGCATTCAATCATTCTAAATTGGAGTCCTTGTTTTCAAAGAAAAACAAACCTTCCTCTCATGCACATCATCATGCTCATGCTTATGTTGCACAACATGATCACACTCCTACACATAAGCATACTAAGGTGTACGTTTGTACACATTGTGGCCGCAAAGGCCATTTAAGAAAATATTGTTATGATAGATTAGGTCATTTCAATTTTGCCAAGAATAAGAATTTTTGGGTGCCTTACAACAAGACTAACCTCAAAGGACCCAAGAAAATATGGGTACCAAAACCCCACCCTTTGATTTTGATGTAGGTAAGGGCTCTCACAAAACGTGAGAGATTTGGTGCCTTGATGGTGGGTGCAATTGAACTAAAATGACACATACTTGGAGCACCGCTATCAAGGAATTTTGGTGGGTCAACCACCATGCTAGGAGCTTTGAAGTTGGTAACAATTTCTAAACTCCTATTTCATTTATGTACATGCCTTTTAATTTCATGTATCATATAGCATGTTCATATTTTTTTTTGGTGCTTCTTGTGGCATTTACATGCTTAAATGTAGAATGTGTCAAAACTTGTATTTATACATATATGAATAGTGAACTACAATTGACTTATATATATTTGAACTTCATGCTCATTTGTATTCACTATATGCATGTGTATAGGCTAGTTTTGATGATTCCGTCATTTATACCTGTTATGCCTATCTTTGATCTTACTTCATGTATATGTGTGTTTAATTCAAATCTAATAAATATACATGTATACCCTTGAGTCATTTGCCTTCATGCAATATATATTGGACTCTTTTCATATTTGGGATATGTATGCATATTGTTAGAATTGGATAAATCATACATATACCATGAAGATTAGTATTTTAAATAAATAATAAAAAAATTGATGATTTTTCATGTTTTTGATTTGTATTAAAGATTAAAACATGTGTAAAACAAAATGTGATTTATGATCTTTTTGAGCTTGAATGACTACTTTCATAAAAATACTATTTACATGATCTTTTGAACACTCATCTTTATGATACAAAATATTTTGAGTTTTATAGACCATGAGTGATTAAATCTTTGTGTATTTAGTATTGCTTTATGAAAAATATATGATTTGTTTTAAGATGAAAAATAAGATTTTCATGAGATTCATGCTTCACTTTCTATTTTCATGAAAATACCATTTACATAACCTTTGAACACTCATCTTTTATGATAAAAGATAATTTTTGAGCTTTATGGACTATGAGTGCTTAAACTTGTATGTATTTAGTATAATTCATGAATAACATATGATTTCATGCTTGTGAAGGATCTTTAACTAGTTTTTCAAAAATTATTTATAACTAGTTATTTATTCTTCAAATTTGGTAGTGCTTAGACATAACTATTTTTAAACCTACCAATTTTTGGTTATGAGTATATACATGACTTACAATGTTAATTTTACAATTGGTATATTACTCACATTTTGGTCCCTATATATGTATGCCCTAATTTTCAAATTGGTCTTATCTATTCACATACATATATATGATTTTCATGTGCTTGCTTTACAATTGATTTACATTCTTAAAAGCACAAAAAGTTTATGCTAAGTTAAGTTAACACCTTATATTAACTATGCATAAGCTTATGAAAAATAAAAAGATTTTATTTTAGATCTTTCATTTGGTATCAATATGCTTCAACTTCAAATTTGTTATATGATTACAATTGATATCAATATGTTTGAAACATTAAAAGATTTTGCAATGATAACTTGATATCACACATCTTCAAGTGCTATTTTCTATTGGTATCAAAATTACAAATTATGATTGGTTCAAAATTTGTTTTATTGGGAAAAGTTCAAAATTTTGTTTTGATAAAAAAAAATTTAAAATGTTTTGTTTTGTATTTCCTATATGCAAGGAGAGCTTAACATCTCTCTTACATATAGATTCATGTTGAGTATATTATAAATTGAGGAGCTTAACATCTCTTCTTTATATGATATACGTGTGTAGGGGGAGCTTCACATCTCCTTCTATGCATTACATAGTTGTGTTGTGTGAATTAGGGCTTCACATCCCTCTTTCATGCAATGCACATTGTAGGGAAGCTAACTTAACGTCTTCCTCTTCATGAATGTATATCGCATATAAATCTTTATTGGTTGATTTATATTTACCCCTTCTTGATTCTTTTGTTTTTGGCAAAAAGGGGGAGAAAAATTTGTTTTGATTTGCTTTTACTTTGAACCCTTTGTTGATGATTGACAAAAAGGGGGAGAAGTATTTGTGATGTATTTGTGATATATGCATGATTTCCTTACTTAAGGGGGAGAAGTATTTGTCTTCCTTACTTAAGGTTGTATAAGATTTGTATTTATGCATATATATATTTGTATTGCAAATAGGAGAAAAAGATTTTGATTTATGCTTGTTGCATGTTTTATCTCCATACTTGCATACATATTCACGTGCCTCATTGCCTTATCTATTGCTTATTTGATATGCATGAGTTAAGGGGGAGCTTCTTTGAAGCTTTACTTTAATCCATGCATATATAACTTCATGAGTTTTGTCATCATCAAAAAGGGGGAGATTGTTGGCCCAAAGGCCTATCACTCTAGTTTTGATGATGATCAACTCATGTAGTTATATTTTCTAATGATCTTGTGTTTAATTAGTGACAGATTCTTTATCAAGATCTTAGTAGGTGTGGAGCTTCAACAAAGGATAAAATGTCAAGTTGGAAGCTAGCACCGGTTGATTCACGAGCCTATGCATCAAGACCACATCTAGAGATGAGCTCGGTGGATTGCACTTGGACCAAGTCAAGAAGATGAGAAGCCTTCAAGGGAAGACTTCAAAAAGTTGAAGACTTGTGTCTAGGTATAAGATTTGTATTTTTATTTTAGATAAAATGTAAAGGATAGAATAGTTGGTGGATTGCTCAAGTCATATCACACACACACTCTTGATAGAATTGTTTTCATGATAAAAATTTCATTTCATAAAAGATTTTCTTGTCAAGAAAAGATTTTTCTTTGTGACAAAATATTTATCTTGGATTTTGGTATTTCATAGTTCATATCTTTAAACCAAAATCATGATTAGAGCTTTAATGTCAAAAACATAGATATTTCATATTGATTGTGTAGTGGATCATATCCATACACACTATGCTTTAAAATGAACTCAAATATCTTGTTTTTTTTTTTGTATTTTGTGAAGTTATGGAAAAACAAGTTTTAGGAAAACATATTTTTAGAAAAACAGTTTTTATTGTGATTAAAACTATTTTTTAGATTTACTGTGAATTTATGGGATTTTTATTAAGTTAAAAGACCTATTTCCTAATCCCTTAACTGTGCAGACCCAGAACTGGCCTGACAGGCTGGTCCGGTCGACCGGACCGGTCGACCGGACGTGCACAGACGTGCACGCCTGTGTGCACTGGAGAACGGTCGACCGGGACGGTCGACCGCTTCAGAGAGCTTTGCTCTCAGGAAATCTCGGTCGACCGGTCCGGTCGACCGACAGAGAAGGAATTCTCTGCTCCAAGTGCTCGGTCGACCGAGCCGGTCGACCGGAGGCTGCAACGGTCGGATTCTTGACCGTTGCCGGTCGACCGGACCGGTCGACCGGAAGCTCTGACAGAGCCCAACGGTCAGATTTTTCTGACCTCTATAAAAGGGGGTTTTGTCATTGTTTTGAGCCAAGATTTTAGGAGAGCTTTTGTCCAGTTTTTCCCATTCTTTTCAGAAAGTTTTCTCCACATATTTGAGAGCAAATACTTCCAATCAAATAGGAAGAATTTATCAAGAGTGATAAAAGTGATTTCTTGAGTTTTTCACCATAGTTCTTTTCCTTGATTTCTCACACTACACTTGAGCATCCATTGTCATATCTATCCTATAGGAGAGTTGTAGTGAGAGTTTGTAATTGGTGATCAAGTGTTTAGATCACCAAGAGATCATTTCTTGTTCTTTGAGAAGGCGGACGGTTGTGTTCGCGGTTTGATTGAGGGTCCTAGTGAGGACTTGGTGTTGTTGGGTCCTAGTGAGGACTTGTAGCTTGAGGTGCGGCCTCGACGAGCCGGTGGGCTTGTGGTGTGTAAGGGACTTTGGGAGTCCGAGGGCTTGTAGGTGTTGCGGCACCAAGGAGAGATCCGATTGGATCGTGCATAGTGGAAATCCTTCGTGTGTCGAAGGCGGGGATGTAGAGCAAGTGTGCTCGAATCTCGAAACAAACCCTTTGTGTTTGCGATTGCTCACTCTTGCTCTCTTACTCTTTTTGTCTCTATTATATCTTGCATTACTTACATTGTATTTACTTTACATGCTTGATATACCCTTGTGCATATTTGATATATACTTGCGTGAGATTGTTGCTAACACTTGTATTCAACCAAGAGAGCCAACGCGGCACCTCAACCCATTCAAGGGGAATCTAGAGGAGTTTGTCCAGAGCCTCGCAAGGGGAATTCGGCAACACTCTTGTGTTATACATAAGTGTTTAATTAAAAGAAGTTTAATTTGGTCATCTTAGTTTTAATTCCGCATTATTTGTTCATAAGTGACCATTAGATTAGCCATCACCTATTCACCCCCCCTCTAGGTGATCTTACAAGATTTGGTTTAGAGTCATACATATCATCTACCTAATAAAAATGATGTAATATGCTTGCAGAGATAGTAAAAAATAATGTACATTTGCATACAGTCGTGCAATAAATAAGTTATTTCATATCGGGTGGTATATCGGACGATTTATCGGCCAATATCGGGCAATTTATCGGCCGATATTTCAAATATCAGCTATTTTTTGCAGCAAACGATATGGCGAACGATTTCCCCATATCGTATCGGCAGCAGGCAAAAAAGGAGATATCGGACGATATCTCGGCCGTATCGGCCGATATTTAAAAACAGGTTTGCATAGAACTTTTCAGCCTGGAGTGCGCGAAAGACTTATCTCAAATGGGCTATATGTTGCTTCAGAATTCGGTTGTAAATAATATGTCGTCAAAGTATACCCACTACAAATTTATCAATAAACTATCGAAACAATTGAGATATATCTCTCATGAAAGTATTAGGAACATTGGATAGTTCAAAGTAGTGTTTTAAAATCTCGTTATGTAACCCGTTATAACTTGTTATATAACGTAACGTCGACCAATTGTCATGTAACAGGTCTAAAAAACGTAATGTTTGATAACTATGATTATTTTGCCTGTAACTTACGTTACGTTATGTTATTAACGTAACACACCGTAACCTATGTTATGGTGCAAATCGACTTTTTATAAACCCCCACATTCTCCCGGTCTATGGAAAAATCCTCACAAATTCGCTCGTTCGTTGTCCTTTCTACAACCTCATCGTCATCTCCTCGTTCGACGCCGAGAAGAAAGAAGAAGACATACCTCTCTGGTTGACAACAAAAAAGAACTACCTCTGGTGGTTCTCTGTCGTGTTGGTTCTCACTGGCGTCGTCTCCAAGTGGTGGTTCTCCGTCTCCAAGCACATGTAAGCTCTCTCTTCGGTCTACCTCCCGAATCTCTCCCTCCCGATCTCTCTGCTTTCTCGATCTCTCTCTGCTTTCTCTCCTGAAGGAGAGAGAGCAGAGAGAAATCGAAAGAGAGAGTGGAAAGAGATCGAGAGGGGGGAGAAAGATTGAAGGGAGAGGGAGTAGAGAGAGTGATGAGGGGAGAGCAGAGAGATCATAGGCAAAATATCGGAGAGAGTGAAAGACACGGGGGGATAATTAAATAACATATTGTAAATTGAATTATGAATTATAATGAATAGAGTGACTAAGAAATTATGAATTATGATTGAATTATGAATCTTTTTGTAGATTGAATAGCATCCTAAAATTATGAATTATAATGAAATATGCGGATCATATTGTTGTTTGTGTAGGTGAAATTATGAATTATAACTTGTGAATGTGAAAAATTATGAATAGCATGATAAAAATTATGAATTATAATGAAATATGCAGATCATATTATTGTTTGTGTAAATGAAATTATGAATTATAACTTGTGAATGTGAAAAATTATTGTGATACTTGCTAAAAATTGTTGTGAGACTTGCTAAATGTGTTATATATTGTTTTGATATATTTTTTAATTTTTAAAATTAATTTTCTATGTATATATTTTTTAATATAGTATATATATATTTATTTTTATTAAATAAATATTAAATCACATAACCTACGTTATGCGTTACGTTATAACCTATGTTAACATAACAGAAGAAAAACGTTATTGTTACGTTATCGTTATTTTGAATATTGGTTCAAAGGGTATAACTATCCATTCATATTACCCATCTTTAGTTTTAAATGCTGTTTTCACTCATCTCCTGGACAAATCCTAATTTGATAGCACCCACTCTTAAGGTCAATCTTGGAGAATATTATGACATCTGACATCAAATCCAATATATCGTCAAGACGGAGAATGAAAAAATGATACTTGATAGTGATTTGTTGATTGCACGAATATCCATATGCATGTGCCATCCTTTTTTTGGCGTCAAAAGTACAGAACATGGGCTCAAACTCTCTTTGATGAACCCTTTGTCAAGTAACTCCTCTACTTGTCGTTGTAATTATGCGTGCTCGGAAGGATTCATCTTGTAATGGGGCAGGTTTGAAAAAGTTGCTTTTGGGACTAGGTCAATGGTATGTTGAATGTCTCTCATTGGAGGTAACTCACATGGCAGATCTTTAGGGAGAATTTCAGAAAACTCTTCAAGTATTGGTCTAATGTGTCTTAGGATCTGCGACTCGGTCTCTGGTTCAGCTTCTTGAGTCTGAACCCTCGTTCAAGCTCTTCTCAACCTGATCGTGGCTAATCAAGTTCATCACAATTTTCCCTTGCCCTTATCAACCTTCTTTTCAAGAGTTAGTGTCACCACTTTTCCTTTACCCTTATCAATTTTCTTTTTCGAAGTTAGTGGTTTAGGTTGATTCGGCAGTAATTTCACTTGCCGTAATAGACGAATGAGCAGTGATTGATTTGTTCGTATATGGTCACATCTTAGTCAAATAATCATGTTCATCCCAAAATGATATGACTAACATTCATAGGGAGTATGTTACACAACATCCATAGGGAGTGTCACACCACATGTTATCTGTGTACGTGGCAAACTGAGCGATCTGACATCTCTCTTGAACATCTATAAATGTAGCGCCGATCCACCTGACTTTGTAGGCATTTGGATGCTTTACCGGTTTCATATCTAACGTGGTGATTAATTTTGACGCAACGGTGTTGATGCAATTGCCACTATTCACTATCACTTTACAGCTCTTGTTCTCAATATTTATGCATGTTTGGAATATGACAGTTCTTTTCCGATCGTTGATTTGCTCGTGCTGTGCTAAAGTGCACCTAACTACTACTAACTTGGCTCTGTCATAACTGGGAGTTAGATTAGTCACTGCTAAAGTTTTAATAGAGCCATTGAACTCACATTCTTCAGCAGAGGCATCCGAGTCACCATCCTGTTGGTGCACAACCACTTCTAAGCTATCTTCTTCTACATCTTCTGTGGAAACTTCACTAAGAGGGTCTTGATTTGACTCGGACACTGGCTTGTAAGTTAACATTTATAACACAGGGTACGCGGGTTGACCTTCGTTGGTTCACTAGTCATTTTTCTTCTCAAAGGTTGTCGGTTTTGCGCTAGAAGAACCTACTAGTTTGACACTTGAAGAGCTGGAGATATGTTTACTCGGGGCAGAAAATGATCAATAATAGTTAGGCTTGCTAGCGGTTGTTGTGTTAGAGCTATCCCTAAAATCAGATCGGTAGAAGTAGGATCATCTAGATTTATCTAAATCAGTGACCATTTGATATGTCTGCTCGAGTCGTGATGCCTCGAGCTATGAGCTATCGGTGGTATTCGTCTCTAAGATCTGACCTAATCTAGATAGGGTCTGTTCGGAAGAGTCAAACTCGACTGCACCACACTTATACAAGTATTCGTCAAACTTTGCGATGTAATTGATGGCTGATTTGTTTCCTTGAGTCTACCTATTCCACTTATCCAGCAAATGCTGGCTAAAGGAAGGTGGAACATATTTCAACCTAAGCACTTTCATACCCTCCCAAGTCTCAACCGAATCATCCCTTCTAAATCTTATCATCATTTCAAGGTTCTCCTAGTATTGTTCAGCTTATTTAGTTAGTTTCATCATAGCAAATCGATTTTTTTTAGATTCAGACATGTCACACTAATGAAAGTAGCGGTCCATAACTAGTAGCCAATCTATGTAAGCTTGAGGGTCTAAATGTCCTTCGAAGGAAGGAGCATCTACTTTTACACTTTTGATATACTGGGCATCTGTATTCTTTGTGTTGGGTTCAGCTTGCTTACCCGGGGTGACCTACTGTTATCTCGGGGCTCGTTCTCCTTTAAGGGGTCTGGGATTTTCTTCGATTTGTTTCTAGCCTATCAAGTAGTGTGGCTAGATCTTTACAATTGGCATTGACGCGATCTTTAAACTCTTGCAGTCGTTGGCCTATCTCGTCCATCCTAGCAATGAGAGCGTTAAATATATCCTTAAGGCTTGGGTTCATTGGTGTCGAAGTTTCTCCTACTGAAAAAGTTCTCTCACTTCCAGTTGGCATGTAAATTCCCAACTAATTATAAATGCAAACTATCCTAAGATGAGTTGTACGCTAAATCAGAGATCAAATTAATGATAAGTAATACTAATTTTTAAGCTTTATTTAGTAACACGTGATTAAGAAAAATATAATATTGGGGCAGTGATTAAACTACATGCGCTAGTGCAATAAATTTTCAAATCAATTCAAGTGATCACTGATTCAAATTAATTGAGTTGTACAGTTAATATCCAATTTGATTTTCACTCAAGGTCAGATTCGCACAAACTCCCTTTTTGTGGGTAACAATCAATAGATTTTATTTTGCGACAGATTCATAACTATTTAGTTAAGCGAAAGAAATAACTAAATAGAAAATTCAACGATTACTTGATAGACAACCGAAGCTCGAATCTGGATATGAAGGTTGTCGACGTGTAGCTCTGATCTTCACGATTAACTGCCTTGAAAATGGCTCAATATGGGCTTGAAACGAGTTCAAAATGGCCCCCAGAATAACTGAGCTGAGTTGCAGCCGAGTCAGGCTGAGCTCTGGCCGAGTCAACTCACTGAGCTAACTCGGTCTGAGTTGAGCGCGGCTCGGGTTGGCTTGAGGTCAGCTCGGCTCGGTTTGGGCTAGCGGCTCGGTCGGCTCGAGCGGAGCCTATCTCAGCAAAGCAGCTGATGACGTGAGCAATTTAGCGGCTAATGGATCGGCTTTAGCGGGACTCGATTTGTAAACCCAACTCAAACTGGGCATCTTGACTCAATGGCGACGAGAATCTAGCGGCAGTCCAATAGCGGTGAGGTTCTGGCATCGACGACGAAGTGATGGCGATGACGAGAGGACTGTAACGACGGGAAGACAACGACAGACTAAAGATGACGATGACTGTTATTGTCAAAGAAATTGTCAACGAGGGTCTCGGTTGCTGCCGATGTGGTCTGATGCGGGTGTTGATGTCGGCGGTGGTTGTCGATGTTGATGTCGATGTCTGCTGTCGATGTTGACGTCGATGTCTGCTGTCGATGTTGACGTCGATGCCGAAGACGATGGAGGGTGATCTGTTGTGGTGGCGAAGACTGCGGTGAGGCGACGGGGAGCACATTGAGGCGGCAGAAGGTGGATGAGGAGGCGGTGATGGTGGAAAGGCGGCAACGAGCCTTGGATCTAGGGTTAGGTTTTTTTTGAATGGGTGGAAGAAGATGAGGAAGAACATGGGATTTGGGACTTTTGATTTTTTTCTCTGGTTTTTTCTCTTGATTTTTTTCTTATTTTTTGATTTTTTTAAATAGATCTAGGATTTGTTCTAGATCTAGGGTTTGAAAGAGAGCGAGGCTAGGTTTTAGGAGAGGCGGAGGAAATTTTTTGAAAGGGATTAAAACCAAGGGCTTTGATACCAAAATTGATATAAAACAAATGGATCACATTCACCTTCAAACTAAAAATTAGAAACTAGGGTTTTAAAAAGAAATTGAAAATTTGGATAGAGTTTTGGGCTTCACACGCCTTGCACCACGAGCTTCACACCCAAAACTTAAGATAATAATATCAAGAATGAGAAGAAGAGGGTATTTTTGATATTTTTGAATTTTGGGGGGAGTTTTAATCCAATTGATGGGTGTCTTAATTTTGAGGGTGCCTTCCTCAAATTTTTGGGTTAGAATATCCGTCACTGAACCGTCGAGTACGGCTGTTCACACACTCACAAAATTGTTTAACACACTCATATATTTAAGACATCTACAAAATTTTAAACACACCCCCTCACTTTTTCTAAACTACCCTTCACAATGGAAGTCAAATTAAAATTTTAAACTATCAATTTTGCCCTCTCTCTCGTCAGAAAACTCTCTACCTCTCTCAATTCTCTATCTATGGCTCTCAACATTCTTCATTACAATTTCTGAATTTGAATGCTCGACATTTATTGATCTCTTGTGTTTTATTTGATCAATGGCACACTTTTTTTCTTGAAAACATTGTTGAGTGGAGGAAATTTACAGTTTAGAGGCATCTTCTTTTTTGCAAAGTTCATCCCGAAGCACAAGGTTTTCTTCCATGATCTCTTACTCTTTTGAGTTATTGTTGCAATTGTCTTCTTATGTGAATCACACAGCACAAAATGTCACTCTTTTTCATTTTTCCTTATGGTTTAATGACTAACTCCTCATATTTTATTTAATTGAAATAATAAATATGATCTTCATATAGTATTTAAAGACAATTTAAAAATTATATAGAAGTAAAAGAAGTACCTTTGAGAAATCAATTTATGGATCATAGGCAAGCTCATTGAACTTTCCATAGGGAAGACATGAGGACAAAAAAAATTATCAAATATCCATAATCAACATAAAACACTATTTAAATAATGTTTGTCTTGTAATTATATATATATATATATATATATATATATATATATATATATATATATATGAGAAAATTAAAAAGAAAGAAAGAAATTATTTATGGTGGAAAAATAAAAGATAGACTTTGGTTTTTTTTTTCCTTTATTTTTTTGGTACGTTTAATATATATTGTTGTTTGTTGTTGTGTTTTTAAGATGTGCTTTGATTTTGTGTTCCTTTTCTCTTTCCTTTTTTAAAAAACAAATGAAAGCTATAATTAAAGATTTAATTGTTATTGACAGAAACTTGTGAAATTAGTTGTGAAGGCATCATCAGCATAATTATGTAATTGTGTTTTTTAAATTGAGAGGACGCAACTTGAAAGCAACCCTCTTCAATGATTTGTCTGCCAACAAATAACAAAATCTTCAATAGTAGATATATTTTTTAAGTAATAATTTTTACCTGAAATCTAATTAAATATATGACTTATCAGACCGATCGACATCTAGTATTGTGTACGCCGTCAACATGTATAAAGGTTTGCGTTAATTAGTTTGTTAGAATAGTGTTAATACATATTATATTTCATGCATATATTTTTTCTAGGAGAACAAAAAGCCTGTATTATGGATGGCAAATTATTTAGTATTGTGTCACATGTGTATTGTATTGAGTTGTATCACTAGATTATTTTTGTTAAATTTTTTTATCAAAATGTTCAATCTTTTTTTTAAAAAACATGTTTTTAAAAAAATTATAAAAGAAAAGTCTAACCCAGTTGACTGGGAGGTTAGAATCTATAATGTGCAATATTAACAAAAAATATGTAAGTTTATTTGCTAAGATCATAGATATTTAATTTCTACCTAATAATTTAAAAATTAAAAATAAAAACTAATAAATCTCCAATTGAAAGGAAAAGACACGTTTTTATTTTGTGATATGACAATGTAGAAAGGTTAGCCGCAAAGTATTTATGATGAATTAGTAATGTAAAACCACCCAAAAAGGGGGAAACAATTTAATTTAATGAATTATAGGGAAACTTACTCTTTGATTATTGTAATGCTCCTATGATATTATTTGTTTGTCTATAGCTATCAATGTTGAAACTTTTTATGGTATAGATGCCGAGAAAATTTTTAGAGCACAGTGGTGGAGAAGAAGCATATATTTAAAAATAAAAAAGAAGCACGATTGATAAGGAGTAGGATTTGGATGAGTGTATTCAGCAATTATTTTTGTGTTTTAGAAATAGAATTTCCTCTAATTGTAATATTATAGTTAATCAATGTCTATTTTGGTCTTTTAATTTGAGGTTAAAACTGTGCAACAATTTTTATTTTTAAAATGCGGATGTGTTAAGCAATTATGCGGGTTTGAATAGCCGCACTCCGAACCACCATCTAAAAGTTTTTTTTGATGACCAAATATCCTCTTTTTTTGCAATTTTTTTGTCATTTGTAACTAAAGTCGGGGATAGATTTGTTATTTAATACCAAAACCCTCCCTTCTCTCTCTCCCTCTCGAGATTCCATGAATCCTTACGTTTTTTCCCTGGTTTTGAGATTTAATTTCTTCTCCTCTCTCTCATTTTTTGTTTTGCTGCTGCTGTTTTATTCCATGTATAAGAGAAAAGTTCTGGACTCTTGCGCCCTGTGGCTGTTGAAATCCCTGTTCATTTGCGATCAATGGATCCCTCTTGACTCAACCCAATCCGTCCGTAGAAGAACAGGAGAACGACTGGGGTAAGATTCCAATATCTTTAGGTTTTTTTTGGGAAGATTGGATTTTGATCTTGACTTGATCATCTATTGAGAGAATCTTGATATGGGTTGTCTTTATTAGATTAAACAATTAGATGGTTTGAATTCATTTCTGTTGATTACTCACTTTTGTGTTAGTTCTGTCTAATTTAGCATTTGTATGATGATGATGTGAGTAATTTTATTTCTTGCCTTTCAGGTTCAGCAACTTTTAAAGTGGATTCTTGATTTTTGAATGCTGTCCAAATTTGGGTGATTTGATCGTCAATGATAACTGTCTGTGGCTTTGTTTGAATGTTATGTTATATTGTTACTAGGGATAAACTTTTTTTCTTAGCTTAGTTGGTGTTAGATGCCTTATAGAAAGGCTCAAATGAATGGTCCAGAAGGAGTCATTTAGCCAAAGTGAAATGTTCACATTTTCCAATTGACACTGCACAGATAGATTTTTCACTGTTATGTTCTCACGGTGCTAAATACTATATGCTTCATTGATTGATAACCTCCTTTATGTACTTTTATGTAGTTACTCATTAAGATGCTGTATGGTAACAATCAAAGTCACTATGCTAATGGCTTAATTCAAATGCATAATGACAGAACTTTTGCAATGTTGTATCCTAGACTCTAGTAGTTTCTGGTAGCCATTAGTTAAAGTGAGAAGTATATTTGATTTAGCTAAAAATAGATACCCACAAAGTCTGCTTCATACTGACTTAAGACTTGTTAAACAAGGATAAAGAAGAATCTGAAGTAAGAAGTTGGATAGGACTAGGAGATGGATAAAGATAGTTGAGATAACTTCAATCCATTATTTAATTACATGACCCCTTTATAAAACAGAAGAGGGTGGTTAACCTTCTGGTCATCCATGATACTTGATCAATGTGTGTACATATGTATATACATGTACTCTTTACCAATTTCTACTTCGATGACCTTTCATTGGATAAATAACCACCACCATCATTGTCATCTATGCCTTTTCCCACCAGGACGGGTACGGCTACAGAGCAAGGCTCCACCAAAGAAATTGACAAAGTTTTACAATTGACAGTGAAATCTAACATCAACCCTCTATTAATTTGTGGCAACTTCCTAGCCAATAAATCTATGGAAGAGGGAGGGGCTTTCCGTAATTCTAAAAGTCTAGTTGGCATCTTTCAGATTCTCCTAGACTTGAGAAAACATGTCAAAGAAAGGGAAAAAGATTATATGTGTATAGATTTTTCATTATCTTGTCTCTTATTTACTCATGTAATGCGCGTATATGTGATGCGAATGCAGATGCAGAGTCTGATACCCTAGAATGTGATGAGCAATGGGAATTAAATCAATTGGCTGTCTAGATTTAAAATCAGTTACAATCTCAAATGGACTAAGACCCGTAGTCCTATTGACAGAATTATTGTATGCAAACTCGACATAGGCAAGATTAGATCTCAAGTTTTAAATTTTCCCTAACGAGGCACTTAAGAAGATTTCCTAAGGTCCTATTGATTACCTCAGTTTGTTCATCTGAGTGAACGGCCGCCGAGAATTGCAGTTTGGTTCCTATCTTGTGCCATAGTGTTCGCCAAGAATAGCTAACATACTTAACATCTCTATCTGACATCATGGTCTTGGGCAACCCATGGAACTTGACAACATGATCAAAGAAAAGGCCAGCTAGATATGATGCATCTGAAGTTTTGAAACATGGAATGAAGTGAGTCATCTTAGAGAATCTGTCAACCACTATTAGGATAGAGTCATTTCTCTTATGTGTTTTTGATAATCTTAGTATAAAATCTAAGCTCACGTCTTGTCAAGGGCAACTGGGTACAGGGAGGGGAGTGTAAGGACCGACAACCTGTTTTTTGTTACTTGGCCAGTTAACAAGTGCGACACTGACCAACAATCTTAGCAACGTCTCTCTTCAAGCTCGACCAGTAGAATCTATACTCAATAACCCCAATCGTTTTGTTCTGGCCGAAGTGTCCATCCAGACCTCTAGCATGCAATTCTCAAGAGAGGCTGAGGGACATACATGAAAACATAGCTTACAAAATCTAAATAGATGTCCGTCATGTAACAGAAATCCGTCTCTCTCCAGTAGGCTCGTCCCGTAACATGATATATATTTTCAAAGTTGGGACATTATTCATACTCCTCTCAATCTTTCAAATCCTATCACTTATGTGCTCATAACTACCAATATCATCACTCGCCGACTGAGTGCATCAACGACCTTATTCTCAACTATAGCTTTGTGCTTGAGGACAAATGTGTAATTCTGGAGGAATTGTACCCACTTGCTATGTCTTGCATTTAGTCTTTTTTGGGAGTTGAGGTATTTCAGCGTCTCGTGATCTGAATGCAACACAAACTCTTGCGGTAGTAAATAGTATCTCCAGTAGTGTAAAGCCTGCACAACCACATAAAATTCCTTAACATATGTGGAATATTGCTGTGAGCGTCATTTATATTCTCGCTGAAATAGACAACGAGATGATTTTCCTGAATCAGCAAACTGCTTATCGCAAGTCCTGATGCGTTGCATGTTCAGACACTTTTGAAAATTTTTGTTGCATGACAAGAGCTTCAGTCATCAATTTCTTTACTTTCCTAAAAGCCTTGGTGGCTGCGGAAGCACTGAAATTTCTCATTCTTTAAGCAGCTGGTTATTAGTGTTACGATAACTCTAAAGGTTTTAATGAACTGACGGTAGAAAGTGACTAACTCGTGAAAACTCATGACTTTCCAAATCTTTTGTGGTTGTGGCCACTCAATAATTGCAAAGTGGCTAACTCGTAAAAATTCTTGACTTTCCTAATCGTTCGGGGTTGTGGCCACCAGTAATTGCCTTAGCCTTCTTAGAGTCTGCAGAAATTCCTTCGGATGAAACCATAGATCCAAGTAAGAAAATATTGTCTATACAGAAAGCACACTTCTTTGGGTTTGCAATTGCATAGAACTTTTCAGCCTGGAGTGCGCGAAAGACTTATCTCAGATGGCCTATATGTTGCTTCAGAATTCGGTTGTAAATCAATATGTCGTCAAAGTATACCCATTACAAATTTATCAATAAACTATCGAAACAATTGAGATATATCTCTCATGAAAGTATTAGGAACATTGGATAGTTCAAAGCAGTGTTTTAAAATCCCGTTATGTAACCCGTTATAACTGTTATATAACGTAACGTCGACCAATTGTCATGTAACAGGTCTAAAAAACGCAATGTTTGATAACTATGGTTATTTTGCCTGTAACTTACGTTACGTTATGTTATTAACGTAACATACCGTAACCTACGCTATGGTGCAAATCGACTTTTTATAAACCCCCACATTCTCCCGGTCTATGAAAAAAATCCCCACAAATTCGCTCGTTCGTTGTCCTCTTTGCAACCTCGTCGTCATCTCCTCGTTCGGCGCCGAGAAGAAAGAAGAAGACATACCTCTCTCTGGTTGACAACAAAAGAAGAACTACCTCTGGTGGTTCTCTGTCGTGTTTCTTCTCGCTGGCGTCGTCTCCAAGTGGTGGTTCTCTCGTCTCCAAGCACATATAAGCTCTCTCTTCTCCCTCTTCGGTCTCCCTCCCGATCTCTCTGCTTTCTCGATCTCTCTCTGCTTTCTCTTCTGAGGGAGAGACAGCAGAGAGAAATCGAAAGAGAGCCGAAAGAGATCGAGAGGGGGGAGAGAGATTGAAGGGAGAGAGAGTAGAGAGAGTGATGAGGGGAGAGCAGAGAGATCATGGGCAAAATATCGGAGAGAGTGAAAGACACGGGGGGATAATTAAATAACATATTGTAAATTGAATTATGAATTATAATGAATAGAATGACTAAGAAATTATGAATTATGATTGAATTATGATTTTTTTGTAGATTGAATAGCATCCTAAAATTATAAATTATAATGAAATATGCGGATCATATTGTTGTTTGTGTAGGTGAAATTATGAATTATAACTTGTGAATGTGAAAAATTATGAATAGCATGATAAAAATTATGAATTATAATGAAATATGCAGATCATATTATTGTTTGTGTAAATGAAATTATGAATTATAACTTGTGAATGTGAAAAATTATTGTGATACTTGCTAAAAATTGTTGTGAGACTTGCTAAATGTGTTATATATTGTTTTGATATATTTTTTAATTTTTAAAATTATTTTTCTATGTATATATTTTTTAATATAGTATATATATTTATTTTTATTAAATAAATATTAAATCACATAACCTACGTTATGCGTTACGTTATAACCTATGTTAACATAACAGAAGAAAAACGTTATTGTTACGTTATCGTTATTTTGAATATTGGTTCAAAGGGTATAACCATCCATTCATATTACCCATCTTTAGTTTTAAATGCTGTTTTCACTCATCTCCTGGACAAATCCTAATTTGATAGCACCCACTCTTAAGGTCAATCTTGGAGAATATTATGACATCTGATATCAAATCCAATATATCGTCAAGACGGAGAATGAAAAATGAAACTTGATAGTGATTTTGTTGATTGCACGAATATCCATATGCATGTGCCATGTGCCATCCTTTTTTTGGCGTCAAAAGTACAGAACATGGGCTCAAACTCTTTGATGAACCCTTTGTCAAGTAACTCCTCTACTTGTCGTTGTAATTATGCGTGCTCGGCAGGATTCATCTTGTAATGGGGCAGGTTTGAAAAAGTTGCTTTTGGGACTAGGTCAATGGTATGTTGAATGTCTCTCATTGGAGGTAACTCACATGGCAGATCTTTAGGGAGAATTTCAGAAAACTCTTCAAGTATTGGTCTAATGTGTCTTAGGATCTGCGATTCGGTCTCTGGTTCAGCTTTTTGAGTCTGAATCCTCGTTCAAGCTCTTCTCAACCTGATCGTGGCTAATCAAGTTCATCACAATTTTCCCTTGCCCTTATCAACCTTCTTTTCAAGAGTTAGTGTCACCACTTTTCCTTTACCCTTATCAATTTTCTTTTTCAAAGTTAGTGGTTTAGGTTGATTCGGCAGTAATTCACTTTCTTGCCGTAATAGACGAATGAGCAGTGATTGATTCATTCATATATGGTCACATCTTAGTCAAATAATCATGTTCATCCCAAAATGATATGACTAACATTCATAGGGAGTATGTTACACAACATCCATAGGGAGTGTCACACCACATGTTATCTGTGTACGTGGCAAACTGAGCGATCTGACATCTCTCTTGAACATCTATAAATGTAGCGCCGATCCACCTGACTTTGTAGGCATTTGAATGCTTTACCGGTTTCATATCTAACGTGGTGATTAATTTCGACGCAACGGTGTTGATGCAATTGCCACTATTCACTATCACTTTACAGCTCTTGTTCTTAATTTTTATGCATGTTTGGAATATGACAGTTCTTTTTCGATCGTTGATTTGCTCGTGCTGTACTAAAGTGCACCTAACTACTACTAACTTGGCTCTGTCATAACTGGGAGTTAGATTAGTCATTGCTAAAGTTTTAATAGAACCATTGAACTCACATTCTTCAGCAGAAGCATCCGATTCACCATCCTGTTGGTGCACAACCACTTCTAAGCTATCTTCTTCTACATCTTTTGTGGAAACTTCACTAAGAGGGTCTTGATTTGACTCGGACACTGGCTTGTAAGTTGGTTAACATTTATAACACAGGGTACGCGGGTTAACCTTCGTTGGTTCACTAGTCATTTTTCTTCTCAAAGGTTGTCGGTTTTGCGCTTGAAGAACCTACTAGTTTGACACTTGAAGAGCTGGAGATATGTTTACTCGGGGCAGAAAATGATCAATAATAGTTAGGCTTGCTAGCGGTTGTTGTGTTAGAGCTATCCATAAAATCAGATCGGTAGAAGTAGGATCATCTAGATTTATCTAAATCAGTGACCATTTGATATGTTTGCTCGAGTCGTGATGCCTCGAGCTATGAGCTATCGGTGGTATTCGTCTTTAAGATCTGACCTAATCTAGATAGGGTCTGTTCGGAAGAGTCAAACTCGACTGCACCACACTTATACAAGTATTCATCAAACTTTGCGATGTAATTGATGGCTGATTTGTTTCCTTGAGTCTACCTATTCCACTTATCCAGCAAATGCTGGCTGAAGGAAGGTGGAACATATTTCAACCAAGTACTTTCATGCCCTCCCAAGTCTCAACCGAATCATCCCTTCTAAATCTTATCATCATTTCAAGGTTCTCCTAGTCTTGTTCAGCTTATTCAGTTAGTTTCATCATAGCAAATCGATTTTTTTAGATTCAGACATGTCACACTAATGAAAGTAGCGGTCCATAACTAGTAGCCAATCTATGTAAGCTTGAGGGTCTAAACGTCCTTCGAAGGAAGGAACATATACTTTTACACTTTTAATATACTGGGCATCTGTATTCTTTGTGTTGGGTTCAGCTTGCCTACGCCGGGATGACCTACTGTTATCTCGGGGCTCGTTCTCCTTTAAGGGTCTGGGATTTTCTTCGATTTGTTTCTAGCCTATCAAGTAGTGTGGCTAGGTCTTTACAATTGGCATTGACGCGATCTTTAAACTCTTGCAGTCGTTGGCCTATCTCGTCCATCCTAGCAATGAGAGCGTTAAATATATCCTTAAGGCTTGGGTTCATTGGTGTCGAAGTTTCTCCTACTGAAAAAGTTCTCTCACTTCCAGTTGGCATGTAAATTCCAACTAATTATAAATGCAAACTATCCTAAGATGAGTTGTACGCTAAATCAGAGATCAAATTAATGATAAGTAATACCAATTTTTAAGCTTTATTTAGTAACACGTGATTAAGAAAAATATAATATTGGGGCAGTGATTAAACTACATGCGCTAGTGTAATAAATTTTCAAATCAATTCAAGTGATCACTGATTCAAATTAATTGAGTTGTACAGTTAATATCCAATTTGATTTTCACTCAAGGTCAGATTCGCACAAACCCCTTTTTGTGGGTAGCAATCAATATATTTTATTTTGCGACAGATTCATAACTATTTAGTTAAGCGAAAGAAATAACTAAATAGAAAATTCAACGATTACTTGATAGACAACCGAAGCTCGAATCTGGATATGATGGTTGTCGACGCGTAGCTCTGATCTTCACGATTAACTGCCTTGAAAATGGCTCAATACGGGCTTGAAATGAGTTCAAAATGGCCTCCGGAATAACTGAGCTGAGTTGCAGCCGAGTCAGGCTGAGCTCAGGCCGAGTCAACTCACTGAGCTAACTCGGTCTGAGTTGAGCGCGGCTCAGGTCTGAGCCGCGGCTCGGGTTGGCTTGAGGTCAGCTCGGCTCGGTTTGGGCTAGCGGCTCAGTCGGCTCGAGCGGAGCCTATCTCAGCAAAGCAGCTGATGACGTGAGCAATTTAACGGCTAATGGATCGGCTTTGGTGGGACTCGATTTGTAAACCCAACTCAAACTGGGCATCTTGACTCAATGGCGACGAGAATGTGGCGGCGGTCCAATAGCGGTGAGGTTCTGGCATCGACGACGAAGCGATGGCGATGACGAGAGGACTGTAACGGCGGGAAGACAACGACAGACTGAAGATGACGATGACTGTTGTTGTCAAAGAAATTGTCAACGACGGTCTCGGTTGCTGCCGATGTGGTCTGATGCGGGTGTTGATGTCGGCGGTGGTTGTCGATGTTGACGTCGATGTCTGCTGCTGATGTTGACGTCGATGCCAAAGACGACGGAGGGTGATCTGTTGTGGTGGCGGAGACTGTGGTGAGGCGACGGGGAGCACTTTGAGGCGGCAGAAGGTGGATGAGGAGGCGGTGATGGTGGAAAGGCGGCAACGGGCCTTGGATCTAGGGTTAGGTTTTTTTTTTTGAATAGGTGGAAGAAGATGAGGAAGAACATGGGATTTGGGACTTTTGATTTTTTTGATTTTTTTCTCTGGTTTTTTCTCTTGATTTTTTTTCTTATTTTTTGATTTTTTTAAAATAAATCTAGGATTTGTTCTAGATCTAGGGTTTGAGAGAGAGCGAGGCTAGGTTTTAGGAGAGGCGGAGGAAAATTTTGAAAGGGATTAAAACCAAGGGCTTGGATACCAAAATTGATATAAAACAAATGGATCACATTCACCTTCAAACTAAAAATTAGAAACTAGGGTTTTAAAAAGAAATTGAAAATTTGGATAGAGTTTTGGGTTTCACACGCCTTGCACCACGAGCTTCACACCCAAACTTAAGATAATAATATCAAGAATGAGAAGAAGAGGGTATTTTTGATATTTTTGAATTTTGGGGGGAGTTTTAATCCAATTGATGGGTGTCTTAATTTTGAGGGTGCCTTCCTCAAATTTTTGGGTTAGAATATCCGTCACTGAACCGTCGAGTACGGCTGTTCACACACTCGCAGAATTGTTTAACACACTTATATATTTAATACATCCACAAAATTTCTAAACACACCCCTCATTTTTTCTAAACTACCCTTCACAATGGAAGTCAAATGAAAATTTTAAACTATCAATTTTGCCCTCTCTCGTCAGAAAACTCTCTACCTCTCTCTCAATTCTCTATCTATGGCTCAACATTCTTCATTACAATTTCTGAATTTGAATGCTCGACATTTATTGATCTCTTGTGTTTCATTTGATCAATGGCACACTTTTTTCTTGAAAACATTGTTGAGTGGAGGAAATTTACAGTTTAGAGGCATCTTCTTTTTTGCAAAGTTCATCCCGAAGCACAAAGTTTTCTTCCATGATCTCTTACTCTTTTGAGTTATTGTTTCAATTGTCTTCTCATGTGAATCACACAGCACAAAATGTCACTCTTTTTCATTTTTCCTTATGGTTTAATGACTAACTCCTCATATTTTATTTAATTGAAATAATAAATATGATCTTCATATAGTACTTATAGACAATTTAAAAATTATATAGAAGTAAAAGAAGTACCTTCGAGAAATCAATTTATGGATCATAGGCAAGCTCATTGAACTTTCCATAGGGAAGACATGAGGACAAAAAAAATTATCAAATATCCATAATCAACATAAAACACTATTTAAATAATGTTTGTCTTGTAATTATATATATATAAATATATATATATATATATATATATATATATATATAAATATATACATGAGAAAATTAAAAAGGAAAGAAAGAAATTATTTATGGCGGAAAAATAAAAGATAGGCTTTGGTTTTTTTTTTCTTTATTTTTTGGTATGTTTAATATATATTGTTGTTTGTTGTTGTGTTTTTAAGATGTGCTTTGATTTTGTATTCCTTTTCTCTTTTCTTTTTTTAAAAAACAAATGAAAGCTATAATTAAAGATTTAATTGTTATTGATAGAAACTTGTGAAATTAGTTGTGAAGGCATCATCAACATAATTATGTAATTGTGTTTTTTTAGATTGAGATGACGCAACTTAAAAGCAACCCTCTTCATTGATTTGTCTGCTAGGGGTGAGCAGAGTTCGGTTATAACCGAAATAACCGACCAAAAACCGAAACCCGAACCCGAACCGCTCTAATTCGGTCGGGTTTCGGTTTTGTGTTCCAAAACCCGAATAGACCGAACCGAACCGAATTTCTCACTCTATATATTAACCTACTCAAATTCAATTTAGTGAATCATATAGTTCATAATAAAAACTGGTGGAAGCTTATCTCATTAGTTTAGTAATACCATTTTTTTTATGTTGAATATATGAAAGCAATATTAAGTACACCATCACAATTGAGAATAATATTTATATTAATATAGTTTTTTTTTATTCTTATCATTAAAAGTTAGTAATAATTATATGATTTTTGATATAAGAGCTCAAATACGGTGTAAAAGTTTTAGAATATGAAATTTTCAATTCACATTAAACTTAGAATCTTTTTCTTATTTCTAATTTGGGTAATGGATATTTGAGATTATAATATTAAAGGATGATAATATAATGGTGATTAAAAAATGTAAGAAATGATGGCAATATATTGACCTAACCGAAAAAACCGAAAAACCGAACCGAACTGAATTGATTCGGTTCGGTTCGGTTACTAAGTCTAATCGGTTCGATTCGGTTTTGTAAAAATTAGCAAAAACCGAACCGAACCGACCGATGCTCACCCCTATTGTCTGCCAACAAATAACAAAATCTTCAATAGTAGATATTTTTTTTAAGTAATAATTTTTACCTCAAATCTAATTAAATATATGACTTATCAGACCAATCGACATCTAGTATTGTGTACGCCGTCAACATGTATAAAGGTTTGCATTAATTAGTTTGTTAGAATAGTGTTAATACATATTATATTTCATACATATATTTTTTTCTAGGAGAAGAAAAAGCCTGTATTATGGATGGCAAATTATTTAGTATTGTATCACATGTGTATTGTATTGAGTTGTTTCACTAGATTATTTTTGTTAAATTTTTTTTATCAAAATTTTAATCTTTTTTTTAGAAAACATCTTTTTAAAAAAATTATAAAAGAAAGTCTAACCCAGTTGACTGGGAGGTTAGAATCTATAATGTGCAATATTAACAAAAATATGTAAGTTTATTTGCTAAAATCATAGATATTTAATTTCTACCTAATAATTTAAAAATTAAAAATAAAAACTAATAAATCTCCAATTGAAAGGAAAAGAGACACGTTTTTATTTTGTGATATGACAATGTAGAAAGGTTAGCCGCAAAGTATTTATGATGAATTAGTAATGTAAAACCACCCAAAAAGGGGGAACAATTTAATTTAATGAATTATAGGGAAACTTACTCTTTGGTCATTGTAATGCTCCTATGATATTATTTGTTTGTCCATAGCTATCAATGTTGAAACTTTTTTATGGTATAGATGCCGAGAAAATTTTTAGAGCACAGTGGTGGAGAAGAAGCATATATTTTAAAAAAAAAAGAGGCACGATTGATAAGGAGTAGGATTTGGATGAGTATATTCAGCAATTATTTTTGTGTTTTAGAAATAGAATTTCCTCTAATTGTAATATTACAGTTAATCAATGTCTATTTTGGTCTTTTAATTTGAGGTTAAAACTGTGCAACAATTTTTATTTTTAAAATACGGATGTGTTAAGCAATTCTGCGAGTTTGAATAGCCGCACTCCGAACCACCATCTAAAAGTTTTTTTGATGACCAAAATATCCTCTTTTTTTGCAATATTTTTGTCATTTGTAACTAAAGTCGGGGATAGATTTGTCATTTAATACCAAAACCCTCCCTTCTTTCTCTCTCCCTCTCGAGATTCCATGAATCCTTTTTTTTTTCCCTGGTTTTGAGATTTAATTTCTTCTCCTCTCTCATTTTTTGTTTTGCTGCTGCAGTTTTATTCCGTGTATAAGAGAAAAGTTCTGGACTCTTGCGCCCTGTGGCTGTTGAAATCCCTGTTCATTTGCGATCAGTGGATCCCTCTTGACTCAACCCAATCCGTCCGTAGAAGAACAGGAGAACGAGTGGGGTAAGATTCCAATATCTTTAGGTTTTTTTTTGGAAGATTGGATTTTGATCTTGACTTGATCATCTATTGAGAGAATCTTGATATGGGTTGTCTTTATTAGATTAAACAATTAGATGGTTTGAATTCATTTCTGTTGATTCCTCACTTTTGTGTTAGTTCTGTCTAATTTAGCGTTTATGTGATGATGATGTGAGTATTTTATTTCTTGCCTTTCAGGTTCAGCAACTTTTAAAGTGGATTCTTGATTTTTGAATGCTGTCCAAATTTGGTGATTTGATCGTCAATGATAACTGTCTGTGGCTTTGTTTGAATGTTATGTTATATTGTTACTAGGGATAAACTTTTTTTCTTAGCTTACTTGGTGTTAGATGCCTTATAGAAAGGCTCAAATGAATGGTCCAGAAGGAGTCAATTAGCCAAAGTGAAATGTTCACATT
The DNA here is from genome assembly GCA_038442645.1 of Agave tequilana. Lineage (NCBI taxonomy): Eukaryota > Viridiplantae > Streptophyta > Magnoliopsida > Asparagales > Asparagaceae > Agave > Agave tequilana. The sequence goes on from JAVJIF010033490.1 coordinate 56,688, forward strand.
TTCCAATTGACACTGCACAGATAGATTTTCCACTGTTATGTTCTCACGGTGCTAAATACTATGTGCTTCATTGATTGATAACCTCCTTTATGTACTTTTATGTAGTTACTCATTAAGATGCTGTATGGTAACAATCAAAGTCACTATGCTAATGGCTTAATTCAAATGCATAATGACAGAACTTTTGCAATATTGTATCCTAGACTCTAGTAGTTTCTGGTAGCCATTAGTTAAAGTGAGAAGTATATTTGATTTAGCTAAAAATAGATACCCACAAAGTCTGCTTCATACTGACATAAGACTTGTTAAACAAGGATAAAGAAGAATCTGAAGTAAGAAGGTGGATAGGACTAGGAGATGGATAAAGATAGTTCAGATAACTTCAATCCATTATTTAATTACATGACCCCTTTATAAAACAGAAGAGGGTGGTTAACCTTTTGGTCATCCATGATACTTGATCAATGTGTGTACATATGTATATACATATACTCTTTACCAATTTCTACTTCGATGATGTTTCATTGGATAAATAACCACCACCATCATTGTCATCTATGCCTTTTCCCATCAAGACGGGTTCGGCTATAGAGCAAGGCTCCACCAAAGAAATTGACAAAGTTTTACAATTGACAGTGAAATCTAACGTCAACCCTCTATTAATTAGTGGCAACTTCCTAGCGAATAAATTTATGGAAGAGGGAGGGGCTTTCCGTAATTCTAAAAGTTCAGTTGGCATCTTTCAGATACTCCTAGACTTGAGAAAACATGTCGAAGAAAGGGAAAAAGATGATATGTTTATAGATTTTTCATTATCTTGTCTCTTATTTACTCATGTAATGCGTGTATATGAGATGCAAATGCAGATGCAGAATCTGATACCCTAGAATGTGATGAGCAATGGGAATTAAATCAATTGGCTGTTTAGATTTAAAACCAGTTACAATCTCAAATAGACTAAGACCCGTAGTCCTTTTGACAAAATTATTGTATGCAAACTTGACATAGGCAAGATTAGATCTCAAGTTTTAAATTTTCCCCAACGAGGCACTTAAGAAGATTTTTCTAAGGTCCTATTGATTACCTCAGTTTGTTCATCTAAGTGAAAGGCTGTCGAGAATTTCAGTTTGGTTCCTATCTTGTGCCATAGTGTTCGCCAAAAATAGCTAACATACTTAACATCTCTATCTGACACTATGGTCTTAGACAACCTATGCAACTTGACAACATGATCAAAGAAAAGGCCAGCTAGACATGATGCATCTGAAGTTTTGAAACATGGAATGAAGTGAGTCATCTTGGAGAATCTGTCAACCACTATTAGGATAAAGTCATTTTTCTTCTGTGTTTTGGTAATCCTAATATAAAATCTAAGCTCACGTCTTGTTAAGGGCAACTGGGTACAGTGAGGGGAGTGTAAGGACCGGCAACTTGTTTTTGTTACTTGGCCAGTTGACAAGTGCGACACTGACCAACAATCTTAGCAACGTCTCTCTTCAAGCTCGACCAGTAAAATCTATGCTCAACAACCCCAATCGTCTTGTTTTGGCCGAAGTGTTCATCCAAACCTCTAGCATGTAATTCTCAAGAGAGACTGAGGGACGTACATGAAAAATATAGCTTACAAAATCTAAATAGATGTCCGTCATGTAACAGAAACCCGTCTATCTCTCGAGTAGGCTCGTCCAGTAACATGATATATATTTCCAAAGTTGGGACATTGTTCATACTCCTCTCTTAATCTTTCAAATCCTGTCACTTCCGTGCTCATAACTAACAATATCATCACTCGTCGACTGAGTGCATCAACGACCTTATTCTTAACTATAGCTTTGTGCTTGAGGACAAATGTGTAATTCTAGAGGAATTTCACCCACTTGCTATATCTTGCATTTAGCCTTTTTTGGGAGTTGAGGTATTTCAGCATCTCGTGATCTGAATACAATACAAACTCTTACGGTAGTAAATAGTGTCTCCAGTAGTGTAAAGCTTGCACAATCACATAAAATTTCTTAACATATGTGGAATATTGCTGTCAGGCGTCATTTAATTTCTCGCTGAAATAGACAACGAGATGATTTTCCTGAATCAGCACACTGCCTATCGCAAGTCCTGATGCGTTGCATGTTACTTCAAACACTTTCGAAAATTTTTGTTGTTGCATGATAAGAGCTTCAGTCATCGATTTCTTTACTTTCCTAAAAGCCTTGGTGGCGCAGAAGCATTGAAATTTCTCATTCTTTAAGCAGCTGGTTATTAGTGTCACGATAACACTAAAGTTTTTAATGAACCGACGGTAGCAAGTGACTAACTCGTGAAAACTTAAGACTTTCCAAATCTTCCGAGGTTGTGGCCACTCAATAATTGCAAAGTGGCCAACTTGTAAAAATTCCTGACTTTCCTAATCGTTCGGGGTTGTGGCTACCAGTAATTGCCTTAGCCTTCTCAGAGTTTGCAGAAATTCCCTCGGATGAAACTATAAATCCAAGTAAGATAATATTGTCTGTATAGAAAGTACACTTTTTTGGGTTTGCATAGAACTTTTCAGCCTGGAGTGTGCGGAAGACTTATCTCAAATGGTCTATTGTTGCTTCTGAGTTCGGTTGTAAATCAGTATGTCGTCAAAGTATACCCACTATAAATTTATCAATAAACTGTCAAAACAATTGAATCATATCTCTCATGAAAGTGTTAGGAACATTGGAAGTTCAAATGGCATAACCATCTATTCATATTGCCCATCTTTAGTTTTAAATGCTGTTTTCACTCATCCCCTGGACAAATCCTAATTTGATGGCACCCACTCTTAAGGTCAATCTTGGAGCATATTATGACATCTGACATCAAATCCAATATATCGTCAAGATGGAGAATGAAAAAATGATACTTGACAGTGATTTTTTTGATTGCACGAATATACATACACATGCGTCATGTGCAATCCTTTTTTGGCGTCAGAAGTGTGGAACATGAGCTCAAACTCTCTTTGATGAACCCTTTGTCAAGTAACTCCTCTACTTGTCATTGTAATTATGCGTGCTCGACAGGGTTCATCTTGTAATGGGACATGTTTGACAAAGTTGCTTCTGGGACTAGGTCAATGGTATGTTGAATGTCTCTCATTGGAGGTAACTCATATGGCAGATCTTTAGGGAGAATTTCAGAAAACTCTTTAAGTATTGGTCTAATGTGTCTTGGGATCTACGACTCGGTCTCTGGTTCAGCTTCTTGAGTCACAAATGCATAACAAATCGAACCCTCATTCAAGCTCTTCTCAACCTGATTGTGGCTAATCAAGTTCATCACAATTTTTTCTTGCCCTTATCAACCTTCTTTTCAAGAGTTAGTGTCACCACTTTTCCTTTACCTTTATCAATTTTCTTTTTAGAAGTTAGTGGTTTAGGTTGATTCGGCAGTAATTTCACTTTCTCGCCGTAATAGACGAATGAGCAGTGATTGATTCGTTCATATATGGTCGCATCTTCGGGTCCGTTTGTTTTCCCGCAAAAGGCCGCAAAATCGCAAGTCGTAAAACCTCTTTTCCATTTTCCGCTGTTTGTTTCGCTGCAAAATAAGTTGCAAAATACAACTCTCATTTCCCATTTGCAGTTGCTACAGTTAAATTTGTGGTCATGTAAATCTCACTTTTACACTTACATTTTCTCACTTGCAATTGCTACAGTTAATTTTGTGGTCATGTAAATTCTACTTGTAGTATACTTGCAGTCCCAAAGCAGTTACTTGATAATCAATATATAATTTAATAATATTAAATATTTAATATTTTTAATATTTTTAATAGTGTTTAATTTCTTATCTAATTATTTTATATTTGTATTTTTAGTTTTTTATTATTTTTAATATTGTTTTAATATTTAATATTTAATTAATTTAATTTAATATTTTTATTTAATATTGTTATTTAATACTTTATTATTTTATTAATATTTACACCAATTTTCTTAATATTTTATTTAGATTTAATATTTTATTAATATAACAATAATATGCTTTAATATAAAATTATTATATATTTAATTTATTTATTTCTTAATATAAATAATTACTTTATTAATATTATAATATACGTTAAAATTATATTAAATTATATTATGTTAATATTGTAATAATATTTTATTATTAAATTTATAATTATATTTTACTTTGTTTATTTTATATTTTTATAATATTACAATATTATTATAATAAAATTAATATTATAATAATCTTAAGTATTTTATAATATTATAATTTATTTTATTATTTTTCTTAAGATTTTTTTAATATTTATGTTTTATTAGTATCCTTAAAATTTTATTAATGTTCTTTATATTTTTCTTAAAATTTTATAATTATTTATTTAGTTAATATTTTAGTAATATTTTACTAATTTTACTAATATTTGAAATCACCTAGAGGGGGGGGGGGTGAATAGGTGATAAGGCTAATCTAAAAAACTAAATGCGAAAATTAAAACTAATTTGCAACAACACTTAGTGCAACCAACGAGTGTAGCCGAATTCCCCGTGAAGGGCTCTGGACTAACTCCTCTTGATTCCTCTGAATAAGAGTTGAGGCGCTATATGAAGCTCTCGTGGTTAAGCACAAGTGAGGCACACAAGCAAACACAACCAAGCATATAGGTATAAGCAATATGAATCAATGCAAGGCACAACACAAGCATATAAGATATGACAATATGAATAATGCAATGCACAAATAAAGAGAGAGTTTAGAGACAATGGATCAAACACAAATAACAAGATGTGTTTCGAGGTTCGAGCACCGAGCTCTACGTCCCCGCCTTCACCGAGAAGGATTCCTAATCCACTAAGAGTACCGAACTCCTCTCTCACTCAATACAAGCTCCACCGAGGCAATACAAATGGTCTACCGAAGACCGGAATACCAAACTCCACAAATCCACCAATACAACCTCCACCGAGGCAAGCACCAAACCAACTCCACTTCACACAGAGGGAGTAAACCACAATCCACCTCTACCGAAGAGGGATACAAATCCAACACCAACTCCACCTCACCAAGAGGGAGTAAACCTCAACCTCTACCAAAGAGGGAGTCAACCACAACCCAAATCAACCTCTACCAAAGAGGGATACAACCAAATCAAGGGTTTACAACTTGGAGGTTTTCACAACCTCAAACAATTCCTTTTTCCATAAAACAATTGATCCTAAATAGATAGGATAGGAGATATAGCTCAAGTGTGGAAAACTAAGTGTTTTGATCAAAGAAAATCTCTTGGGAAAATACCAAATAGATATAGAATTTATAGGTCAAAAACTAATTCCCAAAAACCTAATTTCTTTGAAATAAACAAAACACTTTAAAACAAATAAGATGAATCTTTTTGGCACTAAAACTCTTTTGAAAACTTGTTTAAAACACTTGTAGAAGAGAAATTTTGGCTCTTAAAATCTTACACAAAACTCAAAGGAATAGGGTATTTATAGCCCCAAAACAAAACTAGCCGTTGGCTGAAAAAATCAGCCAGCGCGGCTGGCGGTCGACCACCCGGTCGACCGCCAACGGTCAAAAATATGACCGTTGGAAGCCAGCCGGTCGACCGTAAAAAAACAGAGAGCAAAGCTCTCTGGCCGGTCGACTGCCCCAAGAACCTGGCCAACGTGCACAAGTCTGTGCACGTCGGTCGACCGCCCGACCGGGCTCTGGGTCCGGTCGACCGGCCGGTCGACCGCCAGAGCCTGGCAGGCTGGGTTCTGGGTCAGAAAACTGGGTTAAAAAATATTTTAAAATTCCCATAAATCTTCTAAAAATTCACAAAAATAGTTTCTAACATAATATATGATATACAAACATGTGATAAAAATTTCAACACAAATATCAAACATTTTGAACTATTTTTGTGTTATGGAAAAATTACCGAAAACCAAAACCTGTAATTTTCCAAACTTAGACTTTTCAAATAAACTTTGTCCAAACATATCCAAACAAAAACATGATACTTAAGCATTTTAAAGCATGTTGTAGGTCCAATATGCATGAAACATATACATATCATTGTTTTTGTCTTTAAATACCAAAATATGTTTTTGTTAAAATACAAAACCTTGATACATGAATAGGTATGTCAAACTTAAGTTTAGTTAAGACATGAAGCATACATGTATATAGAATGAATCTAATATACATAAAACCAAGTAAACTTGTTTTGATATACTATCTATTCATGAAAACCAATATCGGTTAAACCAAAAACCGAAAACCAATATCCAAAACATAAAACGTGTGTGTTGTGAACTTGAGCATATCACACTATCTAATCTTTACAAATGGATCTAAAACAAACTAAACTAAAGGTACCGAAGTCTTCTTGACGAACTCCGTCTTCAAGGCGACTCGATCCAAAACTCCGTGATCCATCGAGCTAGACTCCAACGAGTGCTATGTATGATCTTTGTTGCTCGGGCTCTGGAATCACCATGTGAAAGGCTTCAAAACTCCTTTGTTGAAGCAATCACCAACTAATATGTTGATTAATGATGTGAAACTAAACATCACAAGATTATTAGTAAACATAACTACATGAGTTAATCATCATCAAAACTAGAGTGGAAGGCCTCTGGGCCAACAATACTTTATTATTATTGTTATAATTAAAATATTAATATTTTATCTCAAATTTATTAGTATAATTTAATTTTCAATAGTATATTTAATTTAATAGTATTTATAATATTTAAATCACTGCTACAGTTAATTTTGTGGCCAACTTTTTCACTTACACTTTTAAGTTATCAACCAAACACCGTAAAACACATATACTTTCTCATTCACACTTTCACTTTACCAACCAAACACCGTAAAACATGTTCTTGATACCAATTAAACGGTAAAACTTTATTAAAGCTCTTGATACCAATAAAATGCTCTTAATACCAATAAACAACAAACTAATAAAAACAACAAATAATGTTTCTAGATAAACAAAACATGCATACAAAACATGCATATGAACTCAAATACCTCTCCCCCTTTTTGTCAATCATCAACAAAGGGGTCAAAAATAATACAAAATGTTCTCCCCTTTTTGTCTAAAACAAAAAAATGATACCAATAAGGGGTGACATAAAACAAATCAATAAAGGATATATGCGATATACATTCATGAAGAGGAAGACGTTAAGTTAACTTCCCTACATATATGCATTACATGGAGGGATGACAAGCCCTAATTCACATAACGCATAATATGCAATGCATAAGAGGAGATGTGAAGCTCCCCCTACACACGTGTATCGCATAAAGAAGAGTTGTCAAGCTCCTCAATATAAGATACACTCAACATGAATCTATATGTAGAAGAGATGTTATGCTCCCCTTGCATATAGGCAATACAAATCAAAACATATTTTTGATACCAATTGAAAGAAAACAAATAATCATCTTGATACCAATTTAAACTATATTTCATTTTGAGCATATGATATCAAATCAAAATCAATATTCATTTTTTTAAATCATTTTCTATCATAAAGTATGGGAGTAGAAATCAACGGTAAACAAAATACCAATTGAAAGATAAAAATACGAATTTTCTCCCCCTTTATGAAAAACCAACTAAAAAGATGCATAAGGTTGTGTTTAAATTACCAATTGAAAACTAATCAATTGAAACATGATGGTCATTGAAAATTCAAGCTTTAGCATAAACATATATATGTATGAAAAATTAGATACCAATCGAAATTGATACAATTTGAAGTGAAAGCATACATACATAAAAATATATATGAGTATACAAGAAATGTCAATATTGATACCAATTGAAAGAATCCAATGATACCAATTGAAACAACAATAATATCAAGAGTATATCTCATATTTCCTACCACCCAATCATGCTCATGTTTAAAAGATTTTCAATATAAACATACAAGGCATGGTCTCCCAACCAACCGCATATTGTATGAAAACTCTACCATAACGAAGAATCCGAACTAGTTAAATGGAAAAACTTCTAAACTAGTACGAAATCCTTCAAGTAAGGAATAAAACAAAATTATATTTCATGAAATACATGTAAATCACATGGCACTAAACACTCGAAGTCCATAAAGCCCATACATACTCATGAAAAACATAATCATGAGAAACATTTAAATGAAGTGAGTATACAAGTGTTATGTGACACAAATAATCATGAAAATAGACATTCAAGCTCAATATTCCTCAAAACATGAAAATCATCAAAACTCGATTTCTTCAAGGCATATGTATGTCAAGTATAAACTGAAGTATACATACATATCCAAAACATAACGAGTCCACAAATGTATATGCATTAAGGCACGTGGCTCAAAGGATGTATATGTATAATCAATAGTTTAGACAAGATGGACATATACATGAAGTGAAAACACATGATCATAAAACATGTTAAAAATGGGAATACAAGTCAAATGCATGAATCATCAAGACTAGACTATACTAGCACATCTAATGGGTACAAATAAGCGTTCAAGCTTAAACATATAAAAATTTATTTGTGGCCCCTATATGTACAAGTATAAATCCTAGTCTTAATGAAAACTAACATTTAAACATATATTCAAATCATGAAGCATCAAAAACAAAGGTCATAAACATCCATATGATCATTATGTATATGCATGTGCATTAGATCTAGGACATACATATTAGTTAAAAACAAGGTGAGAACACATAGATATAGATCCATATTAAACATGGGTGTCTCAAATAACTAACATGTATATCACTAATCTAATTCACATGGCATAATCATAATAATCTATAACCATCAAAACATGCTATAAACAATGATATGAAAGCATGTAAATATAAACGGGAGTTAGAGATCGATACCAAAACCGATGAAGACACCTCTCTAGTTCTCCAAACCAAGGTGGTCCTCCCATCAAACATCCCTTGAAAGTGATGCATCCAAATAGTAATCTTTAAGCTCGGAACGCATCTACCTCAAGGTACCGCAACTCTCACGTCATGCGAGAGCCCACACCTACATCAAATACAATAGGGGTGGTTTTTGTACCCATACTCTTTTGGGTCCATGGGGGTTAGTACATTTTCTAACCCAAACAAATTTATTTGCTAAATTACAATCATTTATACGATCAAAACAAAATTTAGCAAGGTGGCCTTTACGTCCACAATGTGTACATGTGTACACATGAGCATACATGTGATGGGTGTGTACGTGAGGAGCATGTGTATGCCGTGAAGGGTATGCATGCATAGATAGAACTTGTTTTCTTTCGAAACAAAGATTCCAAACGTGTATGACTCAAAACACAATGGCTCAAAGTGGAGCCCAAACAATCAATATTCTTTTTATCATGGATATATCATTTTTAATTAAAGAAGAAGTGTGACATGCAATGGGTGAACTAGGTGAAACTACCCTAGCATGGCAAACATGTGAATCTATATTATTTTGCAAAGATTCATTTTTCTTTAAACAAACATCTAAATCATTTGAAATAGAAATTATTTTGTTTTTCAAAGAATCATTCTCTTTTACTACAAAATCAACTTTTGAAGACAATTTTTCATTTTTTTCAACAATATTTCACAATTATTTTTATTTTTCAAAAATTCATTTTCCTTTAATACAAGGTCTAGTTGAGACTTCAATGAATCCCTCTCATTTGAAATCTCCTCTTTCTCTTGCAAAACCAAGTCTAGTTTAGAAGACAAATTTTCATTTTCTTTATTTAATGCAAAAGTCTTCTTTTTCAAAAGATTATACTTTTCTATCAATTTTTCACAAACAATAGAAAGTTCTTCATTTAAAGTGTTAGGATCAACATGCTCATTACTAGAAGAACTAGCATCATCACAATCTAGTTGAGATTCCGAATATACCTCAAGGGAGTCATTCTCTTGGACCATGAAGCATTGTGACTCGGATTCTCCTCTAGATTCATCCTCCGTTGAATTGGCAATTGAAGCTTGGAGGTGGTCAACTTGTTCCACACTGCAAAGGCGGAATCATAGTTAGAAATAAGCATAAGATAATATTTGTTAAGCGTGCTTCTAATAGCCTCAAGGGCTTGTGTATTGGCCCCTATATGATTGCGGTTACCAAGATAGCATTTCTTGGTAGCGGTAAGGAAAACATGCAAATCTAGGGTTTTCAAATACATGATCATCCTATATTTCCATGTGTCAATGTTGGAAACATCAAACATGGGAGGTGACAAGCAATCCATGAGTGTGTGCAAACAAATATACGTGCAAGTGCAAATGAAAGATTAGCAAACCAAGATCTCACTCCTAGGTGGTTAAACCAAATATCAGGAGCGGAGGCTCTGATACCAATTGAAATCACCTTGAGGGGGGGGTGAATAGGTGATAGGGCTAATCTAAAAAACTAAATGCGGAAATTAAAACTAATTTGCAACAACACTTAGTGCAACCAACGAGTGTAGCCGAATTCCCCGTGAAGGGCTCTGGACTAACTCCTCTTGATTCCTCTGAATAAGAGTTGAGGCGCTATATGAAGCTCTCGTTGTTAAGCACAAGTGAGGCACACAAGCAAACACAACCAAGCATATAGGTATAAGCAATATGAATCAATGCAAGGCACAACACAAGCATATAAGATATGACAATATGAATAATGCAATGCACAAATAAAGAGAGAGAGTTTAGAGACAATGGATCAAACGCAAACAACAAGATGTGTTTTGAGGTTCGAGCACTGAGCTCTACGTCCCCGCCTTCACTGAGAAGGATTCCTAATCCACTAGGAGTACCGAACTCCTCTCTCACTCAATACAACCTGCACCGAGGCAATACAAATGGTCTACCGAAGATCGGAGTACCAAACTCCACAAATCCACCAATACAACCTCCACCGAGGCAAGCACCAAACCAACTCCACTTCACACAAGAGGGAGTAAACTACAATCCACCTCTACCGAAGAGGGATACAAATCCAACACCAACTCCACCTCACCAAGAGGGAGTAAACACAATTTCAACCTCTACCAAAGAGGGAGTCAACCACAACCCAAATCAACCTCTACCAAAGAGGGATACAACCAAATCAAGGGTTTACAACTTGGAGGTTTTCACAACCTCAAACAATTTCCTTTTCCACAAAACAATTGATCCTAAATAGATAGGATAGGAGATATAGCTCAAGTATGGAAAACTAAGTGTTTTGATCAAAGAAAATCTCTTGGGAAAATACCAAATAGATATAGAATTTATAGGTCAAAAACTAATTCCCAAAACCTAATTTCTTTGAAATAAACAACACTTTAAAAAAATAAGATGAATCTTTTTGGCACTAAAACTCTTTTGAAAACTTGTTTAAAACATTTGTAGAAGAGAGAAATTTTGGCTCTTAAATCTTACAAAAAACTCAAAAGAATGGGGTATTTATAGCCCCAAAACAAAACTAGCCGTTGGCTGAAAAAATCAGCCAGCACGGCCGGTCGACCGCCAACGATCAAAAATATGACCGTTGGAAGCCAGCGGTCGAGCGGCCGGTCGACCGTGAAAAAACAGAGAGCAATGCTCTCTGGCCGGTCGACCGCCCGATCGACCGACCCAAGAACCTGGCCAACGTGCACAAGTCTGTGCACGTCGGTCGACCGCCCGGTCGACCGTCTCTGGGTCCGGTCGACCGGCCGGTCGACCGCCAGAGCCTGACAGGCTGGGTTCTGGGTCAGAAAACTGGGTTAAAAAATATTCTAAAAATTCCCATAAATCTTCTAAAAATTCACAAAAATAGTTTCTAACATAATATATGATATACAAACATGTGATAAAAATTTCAACACAAATATTAAACATTTTGAACCATTTTTGTGTTATGGAAAAATTACCGAAAACCAAAACCTGTAATTTTCCAAACTTAGACTTTTCAAATAAACTTTGTCCAAAACATATCCAAATACAAAAACATAATACTTAAGCATTTTAAAGTATGTTGCATATGGACATAGGTCCAATATACATGAAACATATACATATCATTGTTTTTGTCTTTAAATACCAAAATATGTTTTGTTAAAATATAAAACCTTGATACATGAATAGGTATGTCAAACTTAAGTTTATTTAAGACATGAAGCATACATGTATATAGAATGAATTTAATATACATAAAACCAAGTAAACTTGTTTTGATATACTATCTATTCATGAAAACCAATATCGGTTAAACTAAAAACCGAAAACCAATATCCAAAACATAAAACGTGTGTGTTGTGAACTTGAGCATATCACACTATCTAATATACAAATAGATCTAAAACAAACTAAACTAAAGGTACCGAAGTCTTCTTGACGAACTCCGTCTTCAAGGCGACTCGATCCAAAACTCCGTGATCCATCGAGCTAGACTCCGAGTGCTATGTATGATCTTTGTTGCTCGGGCTCTGGAATCACCATGTGAAAGGCTTCAAAACTCCTTTGTTGAAGCAATCACCAACTAATATGTTGATTAATGATGTGAAACTAAACATCACAAGATTATTAGTAAACATAACTACATGAGTTAATCATCATCAAAACTAGAGTGGAAGGCCTCTGGGCCAACAATACTTTATTATTATTGTTATAATTAAAATATTAATATTTTATCTCAAATTTATTAGTATAATTTAATTTTCAATAGTATATTTAATTTAATAGTATTTATAATATTTAAATCACTGCTACAGTTAATTTTGTGGCCAACTTTTTCACTTACACTTTTAAGTTATCAACCAAACACCGTAAAACACATATACTTTCTCATTCACACTTTCACTTTACCAACCAAACATCGTAAAACACATATATTTTCTCATTCACACTTTCACTATACCAACCAAACACCGTAAAGTACAATATACTTTTTCATTTACAATTTCACTTTACCAACCAAATACTGTAAAACACAATATATTTTCTCTGCTACAGTTCACTTTTTTCATTCTCATTTTACGACTTACGACTTGCAACGTTTTGCGGCGAAACAAACAGGCCCTTTGTCAAATAATCATGTTCGTCCTAAAATGATATGACTAATACGCATAGGGAGTATGTTACACGACATCCATAAGGAGTGTCACACCACATGTTATCTGTGTACGTAGCAAACTGAGCGATCTGACATCTCTCTTGAACATTTATAAATGTAGGGTCGATCCACCTGACTTTGTAGGCATTTGGATGCTTCACCGTTTTCATATCTAACGTGGTGATTAATTTCGACGCAATGGTGTTGATGCAATTGCCACTGTTCACTATGCATGTGTGTAATATAACAGTTCTTTTCCGATCGTTGATTTGCTCGTGCTGTGCTAAAGTGCACCTAACTACTACTAACTTGGCTCTGTCATAATTAAGAGTTAGATTAGTCACTGCTAAAATTTTAATGGAGCCATTGAACTCACATTCTTCAGCAGAGGCATCTGAGTCACCATCCTGTTGGTGCACAACCACTTCTAAACTATCTTCTACATCTTCTATGGAAACCTCACTAAGAGGGTCTTGATTTGACTCAGAAACTGACTTGCAAGTTGTTCATACCCTTGACATTTATAACACAGGGTACGGGGGTTGACCTTCATTGGTTCACTACTCATTTTTCTTCTCAAAGATTGTCGGTTTTGCACTAGAAGAACCTACTAGTTTGACACTTGAAGAACTGGAGGTGTGTTTGCTCAGGGCAGGAAATGATCAATAATAGTTAGGGTTGCTAGCGGTTGTTGTGTTAGAGCTATCCCTAAAATCAGATCGGTGGAAGTAGGATCATCTAGATTTATCGAAATCAGTGACCATTTTATATGTCTGCTATAGAGTCGTGATGCCTCGAGTTATGAGCTATCGGTGGTATTCGTCTCTAAGATCTGAGATAGGGTCTGTTCGGAAGAGTCAAACTGTGCTGCACCACACTGATACAAGTATTTATCAAACTTTGCGATGTAATTGATGGCTGATTTGTTTCCTTGAGTCAACCTATTCTACTTATCCAGCAAATGCTGGCTGAAGGAAGGTGGAATATATTTCAACTTAAGCACTTTCATGTCCTCCCAAGTCTCAACCGGATCATCCCTTCTATATCTTATCATCTTTTCAAGGTTCTAGTATTGTTCAACTTATTCAGTTAGTTTCATCATAGCAAATCGACTTTTTTTAGATTCGGACATGTCACACTAATGAAAGTAGCGGTTCATAACTAGTAACCAATCTATGTAAGTTTGAGGGTCTAAACGTCCTTTGAAAGGAGCATTTACTTTTATGCTTTTGATAGACTAGACATCTGTATTCTTTGTGTTGGGTTGAGCTCGCCTACGCCGGGACCTACTGTTATCTCGGGGCTCGTTCTCCTCTAAGGGGTCTGGGATTTTCTTCAATTTATTTCTAGCCTATCAAGTAGTGTGGCTAGATCTTTACAATTGGCATCGACTTGATCTTTAAATTCTTGCAGTCGTTGGTCTATTTAGTCCATCCTAGCAATGAGAGCGTTTAATATATCCTTAAGGCTTGGATTCATTGGTGTCGAAGTTTTTCCTATTGAAAAAGTTCTCTCACTTCTAGTTGGCATGCAAATTCCCAACTAATCATAAATGCAAACTATCCTAAGATGAATTGTATGCTAAATCAGAGATCAAATTAATGATAAGTAATACCAATTTTTAAGCTTTATTTAATAACACGTGATTAAGAAAAATATAATATTAGGACAGTGATTAAACTACATGCGCTAGTGCAATAAATTTTCAAATCAATTCAAGTGATCACTGGTTTAAATTAATTGAGTTGCACAGTTAATATCCAATTTGATTTTCACTCAAGGTGAGATTCACACAAACTGTCTTTTTGTGGGTAACATTCAATAGATTTTATCTTGCGACAGATTCATAACTATTTAGTTAAGCGAAATAAATAATTGAATAGAAAATTCAACGATTACTTGGTAGACAACCAAAGCTCGAATATGGATTTGAAGGTTGTTGACGCGTAGCTCTGATCTTCACGATCCATTGCCTTGAAAACAGCTCAATTCGAGCTTGAAACGAGCTCAAAATGGCCTCCGAAATAACTGAGCTGAGTTGCAGCCGAGTCATGCTGAGCTCAGGCCGAGTCAACTCACTGAGCCAACTCGGTCTGAGTTGAGTGGCTCGGGTCTGAGCTGCGGCGCGAGTTGGCTCGAGGTCGGCTCGGCTCGGTTTGGGCTGGCGGCTCAGTCGGCTCAAGCAGAGCCCATGATGTCAGCCAAACAGCTGATGACGTGAGCAATTTAAGGCTAATAGATCGTCTCTGGCGGGACCCAATTTGTAAACCCAACTCAAATTGGGCATCTTGACTCAATGGCGATGAGAATCTGGCAGCGGTCCGATAGCAGTGACGTTCTGACATCGACGACGAAGCGATGGCGACAACGAGAGGACTGTAACGGCGGGAAGACAACGACAGACTGAAGATGATGAGGACTTCAAAGAAATTGTCAACGAGGGTCTCGGTTGCTGCCGATGTGGTCTGATGCGGGTGTTGATGTCGACGGTGGCTGTCGATGTTGACGTTGATGTCTGTTGTCGATGTTGACGTTGATGTCGAAGACGACGGAGGGTGATCTGTCGTGGTGGCGGAGACTGCGGTGAGGCGGTGGGGAGCACATTGAGGCGGCAGGAGGTGGATGAGGAGGCGGTGTAGCGGAAAGGCGGCCACGGGCCTTGGATCTAGGGTTAGATTTTTTTTTGAATGGGTGGAAGAAGATGAGGAAGAACACGAGACTTTTGATTTTTTTCTCTGGTTTTTTCTCTTGATTTTTTCTTATTTTTTTGATTTTTTTTAAATAGATCTAGGATTTGTTCTAGATTTAGGGTTTGAGAGAGAGAGAGAGAGAGAGCTAGGGTTTTAGGAGTGAGGGAGGAAAAGTTTGAAAGAGATTGAAACCAAGGGCTTTGATACCAAAATTGATATAAAACAAATGGATTGCAATCATCTTCAAACTAAAAATTGGAAACTAGGGCTTTAAAAAGAAATTGAAAATTTGGATAGAGTTCTGGGCTTCACACGCCTTACACCACGGGCTTCACACCCAAAACTAAAGACAATAATATCAAGAAATTTTAACTGTAAAATTTGTGATTTCAATCATTCAATAATAATTCAAAGAGAAATCTTGGGGGACTATTTATAGGCTTTACAAAAATGCACTTTTAAGAAATACCGATGTGATACTAAACTTCCAAATAAAAGAAAATACCACTAAATTCAACAAAATAAATTAAAATAAGAATAGCTACAATGAAATGAAGGCAACACGTTGTCTTCTAGAATAGACTTTGATCAAACAGTCGTCTCAGCGGCGTGATGCCCTCGTCAACTTCTCTAAAGTATGTTATGGTTGTACGTAAAATTTGGTTTTCTATGTTTTACATGCGAGTTGCCTACGGCTACATCTGCAGTTCAAATTGTAAAATCCACTGGATCCACTCCAAAGTTATTGAAGAGTCACGTGACCCATATTGCAAATTTTCAAGGCATTAATCATGATCTGTTGACCGCCATGCAATGTCGCATTCCCCATTTTTTGTTTGGAAAATTTGCTACCAAGTTCTTTTGGACCCTTCAGAGAAAATTTCACTTAATATACCACAATGACTGTTGGAGTTGAAGGATCCATTGGCTCTTTACTTTTTAATCACGTTGATTAGATTTGGAAATTTAAAGTATTCTGAAGCTTTATGAGATTTGTGAGACAATCATATCACTATTCTAAGCTTCTTTACTCTGGAATTATTGTCCCTTTACCATGTTGCATTAAGCTCACTCACTCTGCAGTATAACTGCAGGATCAACTAAGTCCTGCCTCTGTGCAATTGTTCCAAATTTGTCTTAATTGTAGACAAAGTATGCAATAACATAACATCTTGCTGCTTCTGTATTTTTGGAAAGTCCTTAGTTTCCAACTGGGTGTGATCCCTGGAAATGTAATCTTGTCCCTTATAGTTCATCACAAATTGAGTACTTGTGGATCGTAGGGCTGATACTGAACTCCTTCTCAGGATATAATAATGAAAATAATCCAAAATAAAAAGAGTTTACTTTTAGAAATCAAAGTGATGCATTATCCTCTTCCTCCGCCCATGAAAAAGACCCTTTATGAATAATTTAGAATGTCTTCTTAGTCCCTTGGGCGCAAGTTTCATGTGGAGTATCACCAAATTTCTACTTCTCTAGTGAGTTATAAAATTCTGCTCATGTAACAAAGGGAGAGCCTCTACATTGACTTACAGCTCCTCATAAGAAGGAATTTTTACATTCCTTTGGCATTTATTGTACGCTATTTATTTGTTAGTAAAAAATTTATTTATTTATTTTCTTATAACAAATTCTGCCTGCTTTTGTTCTCTTGTACATGCCAATCTTCAGTGTCAGTTCTTTTGGGCAGACATGTTAAAGTTAAAACCTTTCATTTCCTATTTTGTACTGAAGTAGACTAGTAGTTTGAAATTTAGAACTGAGATGTAAAGGTCAACCAAAAACTTAATATAAATATGTATCAAATAATTGTTATTTAACACAGAAGTTACTTCTAATTCAAATTTGAAACAAACAAACTAGTATTTAAAGTCAACGACAACTTATCATATATTAGAGGTGTCAAATTTAAAAAAAAAATTCTATTGCTTTCTTGATCCATTTTACAAAATAAATCCAGCCCATTGATATTAGCACGAGGTCAGAACCGGAATAGTCCTCCAGTGGTGGCTTAAAAAAAGAAAATAAAAGGAAATGTTAGAAAACTTAATGACCTTTAATTGGAACCCTTATGGAAGAGACGAGCAGCATAATATTTATTAAATTTTTTGAAATGAAAAATAATAGATATCCAGAAGAGGAGTTTTTTTAATTCTGTATATTTTTTTCCTTCAGATAAGACGGGAGAATATATACAGTAGATACTGTATATTGGTCATGCATTATTTGGAGAATATTCATCTTCAGGACTTGAATTGACTAAAATTAAAGGATACTGTTTTTTGCCAAAATATTAAATTTTGGCATCTGTAGACATTTGCTCTCCCGTTGATAATGTACACCAACTTTAATTACCTTCAATATAATATGTAAGGATTGGGTTAACCAAAGATTGTAATAGCATATCACCTGCATTTATGGAGTGAAATGGCATTTAGGATTTGTTGGGGAAATCCAAGAGCAAGTATGGTTAATTTTGTTCCTTTGCATGTGTAGGAGGTGGTAATTGTGCATGAACCTGAGAAGGGTTTTTTTTTTTTTTTTTTTTTTTTTTTTTTTTTTTTTGGGGGGGGGGGGGGGGGGGGGGGGGTGGGGTGTTGTGGGTGATGGTGTGAGAGTTTTTCCCTTGATGTCCTTTTGTGTGTGTGTATAGGGGTGACAATTATGTCCCAGTCCATTACTTGCGGCTTTGGGTTGACATATACTGGTTTGGGTCATATAAATGAGTTGATCCGCCCAATCCGTTTATTAAACGGGTTGGGTGTGAGTTTGAAGCTTGACCCGTTTAACCCATTTATTTGAGACATATATAGACTTCAAAAGCTTAACCCTATAGAAACTAGAAGGTAAACTCGTGGGTATTGTGATTTTACTTGACATTATGTATTAGTTCATGTGTTTGGTTGATAAAGGACAAATTTTGTTTGCAAAATTTGATATTAAGTTAATATGTTTTTTCTTATGTGTTTTGCAACTTTGATTTGAGTCATTAACAACATTTGAAATTTAATAAACATGTTAGTGGTCAGGTCGGGTAGTTTTAATCCAGTTGGGTTTGGCTTTGCAATATTGACCCGTTTATTAAACGGGGTCGGGTATGGGTTACTGTAATTAGGTTCGAATATGACCCAACCAGATTATTACCACCCCGGCCTCAAGAAAGGGCATAAACCCCTTTAACCAAATCCGACAAGCTATGCATAAAAAAGAGGAATTTTTGGATTTGAATAAAAGTGAAAACTGAAAAAAATATATTATATAAAATTTAAATTAAATAAAAACAAATGGAAAATAACTTCGCTGAAAATGATAAGACTTTTATGTCTGGTAGGAAGAGTACTAATATTCTCGTCTTGTATTGGTTTTGATGGGTTGCCAAAATGTAATGAATAGAACTTCTACGAGAGCTAAAAGTCAATAATTTCAGATGCACAAACTTTTAAAGTTGAAAGAGGGTTGTAGAATACGCTGACAGTAGTCACAGCACTAATGGCATGGAGATAAAGATGACAGAGAATAGTAGAGTTCTATGGATTCTGATCCTTTTAGAGAGACACAATCGGGATACTTGTCACAAAACATGAGATATGCAGGCAACTTTACTGTTGTCACAGCTCAGCATGATTTTGGAAAGTCATTTATGAATATTCTACCTAACTATTTGAATACATTTCTTTTAGTATTTTATGTTGCACATCATTGTGGTTATTATATGATCATTCTCATTTGGCTGTGTGTTCAATGAGTTTGTTGCTTTATTTTTATTTTTTTTCCTTCTGTTCATTCATTTAAAATTAGTTTTATTTTCTTTATTCAGCAGATTGTTTGAAGCACAAGGTGTCATTTAGTAGTCAGAGATAACTGTCACAGACCCTTTTCTTTCAAAGCACATAGCGCTGGGAGGCTTGTTTACAATATTGATGGAATTTGTTTTACATTTCAGATACTGATGGTTTTGTGATCCCAAGCTTGAGTGATGGAGATTCTGATCTAAGCAATCAAGACGTGCGGGAACCAGCTTATATTAAACCTCCTCCAAAGGTTTGCCTTTAATATATTTATCCTCCTTTAACTTTAGTATGCTGTACTGTCCTCTGGTTGGTGCTGTCATTTGAAAATTACAAATATAATTATTTGCTTATTGAAACACCAAAATTAACATTCATCATTTTGTTCATTTTCTTTTAACTATCTGAGGAGGTAGGAATATGATTAGCATTCAACCAAGCCAATTTGTAAAACAACAGGTTTTTAAATCCTTTTTATTACTAATTTTTTACTTTTTTACTTTTTTTTACTGTTTATCATTTTTTCTTCCCCCGACTATCATTGCCCCAGGGGCTCTAGGCTTTGTCACCAGGCCCTCTCCTGCGTGCAGTTGTCCCGAGGAACTTGGCTGCCAAGCTGGTAGTGTTTGGACATCAGTAAGGCTGACAAGCAGGGCTTACTTCTTGGAACCTTTGACAACTTGTGCTCCATGGAGGGGACTTGTTCTCATTGAAACAATCTTTGTGAATTGTAGTTGATGCTTTCTATCTATTCTCATTCGTACGTATGGGATGCCGATAAACCACCAACTGGTGATCGTTCACGCAGGTTATAAAGGAAGAAAATATCTATCTGGGTCCTCACGGGGCTCCACCATCCCAAGCTAAGCTGCAGCAGCTAGACTTGAGCACAGCAGGTCGTAAGCAGCGGTTTAAGCAAAAGCTGAAGGAAGCTGATCATAGGTATTCTACCGTTGGACCCAACGTGAGAATAAGGTTGAACACATCCGGGAGCTTGTGGGAAGTAAGGGGTGCATCAAAACGAGCACCACCATGATGCCCAAGACCTCTCCTCGAGATTGGCTCGACCCCCATTGCCATGAGTCTCAGTTTGGGAGGTATTCTCACTAAGAGTTCTCAGTCAAAATAAACTTTTAAAACAATATATACATTTCAGTGAGCCGAGACCTATTGTAGTGCCTTGTATTACTTCAAACGGGCATGTGTCTTTTTTATAAACCTTGGATTGTGGCTATTAATATAAAGAGCTGTTATCTGAGAACAAAGCTTTTTCCTGCTGAATTTACCACCTGTCTGTTGCAATCATCCAAGGACTATTTTGAACTCAGTTCTGTCTGTGTTGCATGTGCTTTTCATACTTTTTTTCTATTACTGTGGATACAGAGACCATTTAGCAAGGGTTTGGCTGCACATATTTGCAAATGTTGTATTGAATCATATAACTTTGAGTACGAAAACAGGCTGTATGTACATACACTGCTATGTATGTGTTTCTCTGCTAGGCGTATTGCAATTATTCAGATTATTTAGATTGTCAGAGAGGGGATCTGCCTTGATATTTCTGCCTGGGCTCCTGCTTTGGTAGGTTGAGGCTGAGGCTGAGGTGAGGGATCTCTCATCTGTAGACTATGTGGGCCAATGCAAATTTGTTTGGTTCAGATCTAGTTCTCAGATCCAAGTCTGACCTTGTGGCCAATTTCTTCAGCTCTATTATGAATGAGATTTTGAGGTTTAGATTGATATCTGTAGTCTCTTCCTCTGTTTCTAAGAATGTTTTTTTGATTTTCTTTGAGGGATTAATTGTTTTAGTGGTCTTTAACTTGGGATCTCTCATAACTCAAATCTATAATTTTATCGTTGAGCCAGGTCAGTGGTAATGGTTGAATCTAATAAATTAGTTCAAATATATATATATATATATATATATATATATATATATATATATATATATATATATATATATATATGTGTGTGTGTGTGTGTGTGTGTGTGTGTGTGTGTGTACACACATATATATCATCTAATTTAATTAGTTCAAATGTATAGATGATCCCAGTTGGAGGTTGCTCAGTCGCTATTCATCCTTACCAAGCTAGATGACTGTCTGTTTGGTTGTCGTAACTGGCCGTAATTCGTAGTTGTAATTCGTAAAGTCTTTTACAATTGTAAATGAGTTACATGTATGTAAATTTTACGGTGTTTGGTTGATAATATAAAATTGTAAAGTGAGAAAGTGTATTGTACTTTACGGTGTTTGGTTGTCGGAATATATAAGTCGTAAGTGAAAAAGTTGACCACAAAATTAACTATTTGATGATTTTAAAAGTTTTATACTGCAAATAAATATTTAAAAAGTTAAATATTAAAAAATTTTAATATTAATATAAAAAAATATTACAAACTTGTATGACCACAAAATTAACTGTAACTAGGCTGTAAGTGAGTGGTAACTGTGTTGCAAGTGAGTATTAGTTGAGTTACGTAAGTCTTTTACGAATTACGGTCCAAACAAACGCCGTAGTTGTAACTGGGTAGTAAATCATTTACGAATTACGGAGTTTTACGCGAAACAAACGGCCCCAAAGGACGTGAGGTCCAACCCTAGGCATTGGCGTGGATGGATAAAAGTGTTGCCTAATTGCAAACTCAACTGGCCATCCTGGCCGAACATGTTTGGTTGGACATCAATTATTTGTTTGTACAGTGAAGAATAATATATATGAACAAGAAACCATTGATAGTCCATTATTGTTGTTTGGCTTTTCTAGACAATTCAGGGCCTTTCTAGACCTAGACAATTCAGGGGTTTGTTTTGCCCTAGCAACAATGAATATACAATCCTCATTGGTAATGAGTTCCATGCCCAATCAAGTCTTACAAGATGCATGTGAACTTAAAAGAGTGTGATAGAACATGCGAAGTATATAACACGGAGGTCACAAGTTCTAAACATATACCTACCCTACTTTTTTACGGTTATGAGAAAGGATGGATCATATTCAAGATCCTCAGATGTATCTGTACCTGTGCTTAAATCAAACAAAGGAGAAATTATAAGAAGAAAACAACTCAAAATTTTCTTGAGAAGAAGTACCTTGAGCATCTTTTAATTGGGTGGGGTCCTCCCGCCCACAAAAAAAACAAAACAAAATCCACTTTAAGTGTGAATAATCCAAGTCACTTTTTAAATTCACACTCAATTACATTTGAACTTAAATGATTCAAATAGCAATCATTTCACCTAACTCAAAAGTTGTAGCGGTAGTTGATGAACCTATTATACTTTAGGGGGATTTCGTTTCAATCACATATGTTAAGCCAGTTAAGCCGTAAATAGGAAAAAAAACTCACTCACAGAATTATTTGCTTTGGCCATCTCTTTTTTTAAATAAAGGGCGCACGCTGACGTGTCAATCACAGAAGTGCTACCGAGGGTCACGCGCCAACGTGTAGAGCGATGAAAAAGACTTAAAATGCCCCTCGCAGTATTAAGCTGAGTACTGTGACCATAATCGCAGTTCTCACAAAAATGTCTTATTTCTTAGTCTTTATTAGGATTACGACTATGAACGCAATATTCTTTATTAGAGCTGTGATTACTGTCATCAATAACATAACTTGAATGTGTTTTTTTTTTTAAAAAAATTTGACCAAATTTCGAACCTTAAATGAACATGATAGATCGGTTGCGGCTGCAAAATTATCAAAAATCAACCAAACTAAGTAAAAAAAATAACCTAATAGTAGATCTCTATAGCGATTTAATAAGAAATGATGAAGATCGTAAAGAAATCACATATCTCCACAACAGATCAAGAAAAGAAAAAAAAAATTAAAAGCAGAAAAAATTGAAAAAGGATAATAATCTGGAGCTCATCATATTAAAAGACACAGAGATTTCGGCTATGTCAATAAAGACTGGTGGCGACGTTGAGGGGAGAGCAATGTCAGGGACGATGAGGAAGGATAAAAGAGTAATGAAAATATATAAAGAAGTGATAGTTGGGATGAACAAATTTATGCTGACATGGTTGAGGTTGTAGGGAATAAAAATAGGGAGGCAAGTTATGAAAGAAAGTAGGTGGTTGTCTAGCGAATTTTTCCTATATTCTAATGTCCATATCTTTAATTTCATAATGATCATGACCCACAAAAGGTGAGACTTAAGACGGGTTAACATAAGATTTACGAGACTGTAGTCCCGGTATTACTTTACTAACTTTTTTTAATCAATATAGGTTAAAATAACTCAAGTTTATGGGTTAAATGATGTTAACCCGGCTTAAACAGAGGTTACAAACCCACAATTTCTCTCAAACATCTTAATTCGGATTAAAGCAATTACTGAAATATATTAAATTTATATTTTAATTCGAGATAGACTTCTGTTGTTCAGGAAGGACTTGAGCCCGAATCCTTCTCATTTAAATACAATCATACATCATCCGACTACAAATCCATTCTGTTGAAGTTGATGTATATTATTTCAAGTATTTATAAATAAAAAATCAAGTATTTTAGATACTTTTGGCCCATGAATCAAGTAGGAGAAAAACGGATGGCTTAAATAGTGAGTTGGTTAGTTTAATGGTGTAGAATATTTGACACCTAGCAAACATTGGTTTGTAGTGGTGTTTAAATGTTTAGATCATGATCAAATGAATTGATCAATAATTTGTATGTCTAAACACATAGATCCAACCAATTCACTACTTTTGACCATCCATTTTACGCCGCTAGATAGATGGGTAAAAAGTATTTAAAACACTTAATTTTTTATTTTAGTTACTTCAAATCATCTAGATCACTTTTAACGTAATGGATCTTGTATTTGAATGTAGGATATTAGTATTTGAGTGGAAAAGAATCAAGCTTGAATCTTTCCGGAACTACACAAGTCTTTCTCTTTAAATCCTTCTTAATCATAAGCTTTAATCTGTTGCCAGGGGGAAAAAAACACTTCAGTAAGGAAGGGCTTATCTTTCATTTAATAAATTATTAATACTAACCTCAAAGAACAACATAATTTGGCAACATTTGTGGACCTAGATTTACAATCCCTGTCTGTTCTCTCTTCTTCTTCTTCTTGACATTCGGTCATAGACACACCAAGCAACCTGTTGGTGGCCACGGTCTATTCACCTAAAATACTAATAGTAACAAAAAAAAATGAAAATGAATTTGATAAGCACAAGACAGTATTTGGATGTTATCATTGGCCAACAACTCAAAAAATGAAGTGCCTTTTTATCCTCCAAATCAAGTTTGCCACATTCTCTAGTAGTGCTTCCAGTTGCTTTGCTTTTTGGTGCTCACTTCTTCCATGAAAGTTCGGCATCACATTGTTTTCTCATCTTCAATCATGTCAATGTTTGACAAGCAACTGTGAATGATAATGTTGGACTGCCATTGACATGTTTTGTTTTTTTCTCCATGCCGACACCTTTGTTTGGTGTCACACACTAGTGTTAAGGCGCATGCTCTTGTATCATTTGAGAGATCAAGGTCACCGCCCGCCATCAAGATAGTCAAAGATGCGGGGGCTAGCTCAATAGCCTGAAGAAGGAATAATCTTCCATCATATGGTCCTTCAAATGTTCCCCGCTGCGCCGTGAGTGAGTTAGAACACAATGCTCTCGACGGTCATCAGTTTGAACACCATCTCGCGGATATCTCTTCTCCCCCGACATGGTTCCGCTCAGGCCCCGAGTTTGCTCCCTGAAAGTCACCGGTAAATCCTGTCGGCGACTAAGTGAATTAGGGAGCAAAAAAAAAATATGATGCTTCAAATAGTATAGTTATTATGTGCATCAGCTGTTTCCTCAAAAACTTACGTGCATCAGCTGAATATATTGCCATATATGTTCAACATGCTGGCAGTCAACAATTACTTTACAGAGTTGATAAAACACGTGAGAGTTGATTAAACATGTGACTGCAATGTGCTACACAAAATTAACAAAGTTATAAGACACGCGATGGCAATAAAAAAAAGAAAAATTGTCAACAACCACTTATTTCTTAACATAATTAGAAAAAAAAGCTAATTCATAATTTGTTTGGCTACAGGCTCATCCACGTCGGCAAAAAGCAATCAGATAGTTCAGATCCTCCTCCTTATATAGTTTTGTTTTCTTTTTTACCCTTTTCTAAAATCAGTCGTTGTTCTTCACCACTTGGCCCGAAAGAAGTGTGCTACCCATTGCAGGTGAGTCTCATCGCGAGCGACTCCAGCACCATGAATTATTTGTTCTTGATTGTACCACCCCGATCCAGTGGGTACGAAGACGTTACTGCGACATATATACGCAGGTCGAAAATACCCTTATATATATGCTAAGCATCATTACAGGCAAGAATCAGAGTTGGCACATTATACATTCCAACATATGAGTACAATTACAAAGTTATCATAAAATGTGACACAACATTATAAGAATGTTACATCACAGATAGGCATAAATGCGAGAATACAAAGAGATATACAGGTATGTACAATACAAAAGGCGCTCACGAGTTACAAAAGGGAAACTCGAGAGCTGAGCAGGGGGCCTGAAAGGATAGGGTTTCAGACGGTCTGTTGATGATCCACGCTACATCTGCGCATCTCTGATTAACAACTGAAAGAATCCACAAGCTCCAAGTTCCGGGATCTGGACATAAGGATCCAGGGGAGTCAGAAACTCCCTAACGAGTGGTGTGGTAAATGCCAAGTGGCGTGCAGGGATAAGCACACGCATATCGATAAATCTGAGTCAAAAGAGCATTTACTGAAAACTATGTTGTTGGCACAGGCATACAGGAGCAGGCAGAGAGACAGTAAGTGATGTCAAGCGGGAATATGCATGGTATAATATGATAAGAGTAAGAGACCAGTGGAATAGAACATAAGTGGTAGGATAAGATGTAAACATATATAATATAATAATAATAATCATCATAAAACCGTAAATCTGAAGTAAAACTCAATGAAAACAAATATGATAAAACCAGCGGTACAACCCCAGTTTACGGCTTCATGAGATAAGTACGTCGAAAGAATAATCCAAACAAGGATACCCTTATCTATATACCATATATCTTACGTCATCGTAAACTAAGTTCATACGACTCGAATTGCAAAGCACACAACGAATTATTAATTAGCATCTTTTATTATTATTACTTGTCCTACTCAGATGTCTAGGTATGTGGACAAGCGTCCCAGCACACATATATCCACATCTGAATAAAACAAGGTTGTTATTGGAAACTAACGGGGTATCAACGAACAATGTTTACAGTGGGTCCCAAGAATGCTCGGGATCACGGTCCAGGGTGTTCCTTTACTAGTGTATGAAACTGGTCGTAAGGCATACATGAGGGTCTTATAGGATGCTCTTTTCAAGATGGTACCAGGAAGGAGGGAGCCATCACTCTCCTCGGTCACCTGGAGGCTCTCAGGTCGAACTGGAAGTTTTAGTTGCACAACATATCTAATACCACTGTAAAAATGAACATATATTGATATCTGTAAGTTTCCCTGACCCGATGTAAATTGTCCCTTTTTACAGCTTATTAGATAATAATTAGATTACGGGAATGAGCAGGAACAAGTTAGGAGTATCAGGAGTACAGGTGCATCAGGAGTACGGTTTGTACTGGAATATAACAGGATATATCAAGATGTCAGGTTATTATTCCCGTTATCATGATAATTATAAGAGTCAGGTGTGTCATACCGGACGTCAGGTGATAGGATGTTAGGGGGTGATATCAGGTAGGTGACAAGAGATAACATGGTAAATATTAGCACATCAAGTGAAAACATGCCAAGTGATACAGGAAAATAGTACTGATATAAGAGATTGGTTCGAATAGCAGTCTCAGGAAAACAATATAAGTAAGATTTTAAACTCTTCACAACCATTAATAGAAGAATAGATAAATTGTCAAGTAGACAATTGCAAGCGAGCGAGCATCCAGGCGGAGCTAAAAAAGCTGGAGGCGCGGACAGCAATCAGTGTTTAGTCACTAGAGCGCTTGACGGAGCTATTGGATTGACTCAACTTAGAAGGTGGGTCTAAAATCCTGTAGAGTTTCGCCTAAATGAATTTAGTGATAAAGCGCTGAGCGCTAAGCATGCCTATTAGGCGAAGCATGAGAGACCTGACGGTCTAAGCGCACTCCTCTTTCGAGAAAGTGGGTGAGAGCCCTCCAGAGTACGCCCGGGGTCTAAGTGCACTCTCGGTAGCTACCAAAACCCATACGGAGGCAAGGTCTAACACCAATTAGGTAGCCATCCCAGGAGTGGGCAGAAACTCAGAGTCGGTATAAGGTACCTGCAATGTTAGTACCACACAAGTATACATATAACGTGATAATATCTCGGCTACCATGGAGTGGTGAAGCTCAAAGGCTGAGTATAGAGCTCAGAGGCTAAACTACCACGAAGGGTCGGCCACGCATGGTATAAAGCAATTAAAGAACACATCTCAGGTATGGTATATGTATAGGAAATAAACTACCTTAGTACAAATATTCATCACAGGCATAATACATGTACAATCCTGAGCACTTGGCCACATACAAATACATGGGCATAGTCCAATACAAAATACGAATACAAACTCAAATAAAGAACAAAATATTGTTGG
Organism: Agave tequilana; assembly: GCA_038442645.1. Taxonomy (NCBI): domain Eukaryota; kingdom Viridiplantae; phylum Streptophyta; class Magnoliopsida; order Asparagales; family Asparagaceae; genus Agave; species Agave tequilana. Next base: position 84,847 of record JAVJIF010033490.1, read on the forward strand.
CCCAAAGGCCTATCACTCTAGTTTTGATGATGATTAACTCATGTAGTTATAGTACTAATGATCTTGTGTTTATTTAGTTTCAGATTTATGATCAAGATCTTAGTAGGTGTATAACTTCAACAAAGGATTTAAAGTCAAGTTTTGGAGCTTATACGGTTTGATCCAACGAGCTAGTGATCGAGTTTGGATCATGTTTGGACCAAGTCAAGAAGATGAGAAGACTTCAAGTGAAGACTTCAAGAAGATGAAGACTTGTGTCTAGGTTTGTTTTTATAAGATTTATTTTTAGATAAAATGTAAAGGATAGAATAGTTGGTGGATTGCTCAAGTACCATACACACACACACACTCTTAATATAGATAGGTTTTTCATAAAAGAATTTTCATTTTGAAAAAATGCAAAAGAGTTTTCTTTTTGAAAAATACCGGTTTGGTTTTTGGTATTCTAGTTTACATGTTTTAACCAAAATCGTATTTAGAGCTTAATGTCAAAAACATAGATATTTCATCATGTTTGTGTAATGGATCATATCCATACACACTATGCTTTAAATGAGTTTAGAATATCTTGTTTTTGTATTTGAGAAGTTTGGAAAAATAAGTTTTGGAAAATCAAATTTGAAAAAATACAGTTTTTGTTTTAAGCCAATATTTTCAAGTTACAAAAATAGTCTAAATTATTGTAACATGTCTTGATTTTGTGCAAGCATGTTTGTTTATCAAAGTATATTGGTAAAACTATTTTTGTAGATTTTTTAGTAATTTTATGGGATTTTATTTGAGCCAAAATGACAAAGTTTTTCTTTCCCTAAAATCCCTGACCTGGCTTCAGCCGGTCGACCGGGCCGGTCGACCGCGCGACGTGCACAGCGTGGCGCCAGTGTCTGGCTGGAGGGCTGGTCGACCGGGACGGTCGACCGTCCAGAGAGCTCTGCTCTCTGGAAAGCCCCGGTCGACCGGGCCGGTCGACCGGACAGAGAGTCTGCTCTCTGTATCCAGGCCTCGGTCGACCGGGCCGGTCGACCACTGCCCCAACAGTCAGAAATCTGACCGTTGGCGGTCGATCGGGCGGTCGACCGTCAGCTCTGTCTGGCCCTTAACGGTTAGTTTTTGGAGCCCTATAAATTGGACCATTTGGGGCTATTTAAAATAAGATTTTTAGTGGGTTTTGAGCTAGTTTTTCCTACTTCATTAAAAGAGTTTTCTCCACTAAATTGAGAGCTAATACTTCCAATAAAAAGGGGAGTTTATCAAGAGTGTTTTCATAGTGATTTTCTTGAGTTTTCCTCCACCATCTCTTTCCTTGTTTTTCTCACACAACACTTGAGCCATCCATTGCTATATCTACCTATAGGGATTTGTTGTGAGAGGATTTTAGGTGATCAAAGAGTTGTGATCACCAAAGTTCATCTTTGTACTTTGAGGAGGCGGACTTGCGGGTTCGTGGTGTTTCGAGTTCGTGTGTGAACTCTTATTTGAGGTGCGGCCTCGGCGGACTAGTGAGCTCGCGGTGTGTACGAGACTAGGGAGTCCTAGAACTTGTAGGTGTTGCGGCACCGAGTGATCCGGTGGGATCGATTCTAGTGGAAATCCTTCAAGTGTGAAGGCGGGGATGTAGAGCAAGGGTGCTTGAACCTCGAAACAAATCCCTTGTGTTTGCGATTGCTCTTTCTCTCTCTCCCTTACTTGTTTATATCTTGCATGCTATTACTTGTCTTATCTTTACATGCTTGATATATTGTGTGCTTAACTGATATATGCTTGGGGATTGTTTGCTAACACTTGTATTCAACCAAGAGAGCCAACGCGGTACCTCAACTCTTATTTAGAGGAATCTTGAGGAGTTAGTCCAGAGCCCTTCACGGGAATTCGGCTACACTCTTGTGATATATGTGGTGTTTAGTTTAAGAATTTTAGTTTAGGTCATATAAGTTTTTAATTCCCCAATTAGTGACTATTAGATTAGCCATCACCTATTCACCCCCCCTCTAGGTGATTTTACAAATATAAGTCGACCCAATGAAGCAGGAAAACTCAAAACGAGACGAGGACACTCGCCTAAATCTTCGAAAAAGCAGCAAAGTCCCAGAGTCTCAAACACATGCATGCCACCAATATTTGTATTTAATATATATGTATGTATGTATATATGTATGTATGTATGTATATTTAGAGAGAGATAATACGAGAGAGAAGAGAGAGAATCAAGAGAGGGAGAGAGAGAAAGCTGATGGGCCTTTGGGCCAACAATACGTATGCAAGGGGAGTTACTTAATAGTCTCTCCTCTTCATGAATTTATATCACATGTACATTTACCTTCTTTACCTCTTTATTGATGAATTGACAAAAAGAAAAGAGAAATTTAGAGTTTATATATGCATGTTTATGTTTATACATATATTTTTATGTTTGTTTATGAGCTTCATTGAATATCTATATATTTTATGCTATGCATGAGTTAAGGGAAGCTTCTATGAAGCTTATCTTTAATCTATGCATATATAACTCCATGAATTTTGTCATCATCAAAAAGGGAGAGATTGTTGGCCCAAAGGCCCATCTAGTTTTAATGATGAAACTCATGTAGTTATAGTACTAATGATCTTATGCTAATTAAGTTTCAGATATTCAATCAAGACCTTTGTCGGTGTCTACCTTCAACAAAAAATTTAAAGTCAAGTTTTGAAGCTATCACATGTTGATTCAAGAGCTTGCGCTTCAAGATCGCATTAAGTACTCAAAGAAGAGTCTAGCTCATGAATTAAGTTTGGATCAAGTCTACTAGGAGAAGAAGATTTTCAAGAGAAGACTTGAGTCAAGAGTTTGTAAGTTTAAGATATTCGTTTTTGGATAAAATGTAGAGGGTAGATTTGTTATGGATTGCTCAAGCTTATACACACACACACACGAAAGTTTGGTATTTATAAAATACGGTTTTGATTTCTTGAATAAATTCTATATCTCAAAAACTAATTCACATGTTTATAATGTGTTGATTTTTCATCACACAGACTTGTGCTACACTGTATTACATGAACTTATTTTTGAAGAATTTATAGAGATTTATTAGATTTAAAAATTGATGTAAAAATGTGTTTAAAATATTTCAAAATAGTTTTTGGGCATTGCCGGTTGACGATACGATCGACGATAGCAATGCCGGTCAACCGAGTGGTCGACTAACGTGCAGAAGATGTGCACAAGCCCATGTGACTTGAGCTCGATCGACCGACTGGTCGACCACTGATTAGTATCCAATATTGCATATTTTACATCATAACTCCCATGCATATTACAAATAAATATGTGATTTTTACTCCTCTTCTCTACATATTTGCAGGTACACACTTAATGGAGAGATATCCAAATAATCACTTAATTAACACTAATTAAGTGATTAATCCATGATTAAGATAAAGCCAAATTCAAATCCAGATCTAGAGAGATCCGCGCGCCAATTGGAGAATCCAAGTAGTCCACGTGGCTAACAACCTTGTAACTGATCTCCAACAGAAAGATCCAGATCAACGGCCCAGATCGTGCCGCGATTTCCCGCCAAAACGCGGCAATCTTGGGGTTGTTGAGATCCGGATTTTGTGGCAACAAACTAGGCTCTCGAAGGTTCTCTCCCATGCTATAAATATGTGACCTTCACCTGCGAGCTGAGACTGATCAGAGAAGAGAGAGAGATTAGTGTAAAGCTTGTAATTTTGTTAGTTTTTCTTTAGGATTTTTAGTTCTCTCTATGATCTTCTCTTCCCTAGAATTCAATGTAAAAGAGAGTGATTGTGAGGGAGAGAGCTTGTGTAATCAAGGGTGACACTTGAAGCAACAAGGATTGATCCATCCTCCTTCCTCTACTTGAAGCTTGGTTCTAGTTTTCTTGCATTCTTTAATTGCTTTCTTTATTGCTTTCTTTAATTCTTGCAATTTACTTCATGCTTTCTTATGGCTTGTTGTAGCTAAATTCTTATCCATGTACTAGTTTACCACTAGTCTTGCCACTTCACTAACTCATGGGTGATTGCCTTTGTTAATCTTGCAAGTTGTATGATCTTCTCTTCTCCGATGGTTAAACCACCATCTTGCAAGTGAGAAAGTAATTAGGTCAACACGCGAGACGAATCCTAAGCCGATGGAGTGACAACATTAGGCACACATTCGCTATCAAGGAGTCTAGTAAGTCTTGGCAAGCTAGCAAGGTAAGCTAGTCATGGATTGATTCTTCTTTAAGTTTCCTTTCCTTTTCTTGTGAATACCACATCCACTTCTTGATTTCTTTTCCAACGATTTCCACCATGAACATAGCCATCCTTTCTTTTAGTTTCTTTTACATTTGATTCACTAAGTTTATAAGCAAGAGAAGAATACTCGTTTGTTCACTTCACTACCACATGTTAAAGCTTCCATCGCGAGCTCTCCCTGAGATTCGACTCGGTATAGTCCTATACTATAGCGGAGACAAGAAAGGGTACATCAAATACATTCGCTTCATAATAAGTACACCCCTTTTTAGTCTAATCAAAAAATGGCGCCGTTGCCGGGGAGAGCGACGTTATTTTTGGTTTAAAGTGAAGTACTAAACGATTCTTCTTCTCTGTTGCAGGTTACAGGAGAAGAAAACAGGAAAATATTCATTGCAGTAACATACAAGTGGACCTGGGACTCTGCTCAAGAAAGCAGAGCCCAGGATCCCTCCAAATTGCCGCGGATCCACGGCAATTTGCCGTGGGAACGCGGCAATAAGGAGTTCACTTCTCACCAATTTTCTGCAGGGCCTCTGGTTCTGTAAAATACATCTGTTTCTATACTTTATTTCCTGTATTTTGCATCCTACTCCTGCTTAATTAAAAAACAGTAAAAAGTTGATTGAAATTGCTAAAAATTGTTTAGACACTTGCATTTTAGGCACGTGTCTTTTCAATTCTTTACTTTTACTGTTGAAGAGTGCTGGAGGCAAGGTACGTGTTTGCATTGCATTTAGACTAGGACAAACTCCTTGCTTGATTTTCATGCTTTGAGTGTATCCTAACTATATTTCTTGTACACTTGCACAATTCAAATTTAAGGGCATACCCGTAAATAAGATAAGGTGGGGGAGGTCATTACCCTTTCCTTAGCCCTAAAACCACAATCCAAGCACTCACTAACCCAAGCCTAATTTAATAAAAAGTAGACGTTGGCCCTAGGGACATCTCGGACTCATTTAGGAGATTATCCTAAGGGGGAAAAGTGTTGGAATTTAACTCTTGCAAAATCAGTGTCTAGGAAAGGGGTTGAGGGCCGAAAGCCCGAAGGTTGCTGGTTACTTAATTAAGGAACGTCTCCGGACGGAAAACCTCCCACCAACCTTACCCTTCCCTGGCTGATTAGCTTGTGGTTAGAGTCTGCACTAAACCTCCCGTGGACGGTCTATTTGTTAGGAGTCGTCTAGGTCTAAGTCTACCCTAACTTAGGTTAGAATTTTCTTTCTTTCTTTTGTTTGTTTGTTTGTTTTTGTTTGTGATTGTGTGATATGGCCTTCAACAATTCTTTCAATAATAATCCATATTTCACACCATCTCCATATTCGGATAATTCCAACCCGGTGTTTTACAATATGCACCAACCACATACACCGGGTTGGCCTTATCCGAATCAATATGACCCATACCCCCCATCTAACAATTATAATGTCCAAAATAATTTCAACTCTTCATCGAGTCATTGGGGATTCCAGTCCCCCGAGTTTAATTATCAACCTCCTTGTCCACCATTTCCACCAAGTCCACAATATTCACAAGATTCATTTCCCGAGTCCACTTCATATACTCCTTTTTCTGAACCTCCATTTGAAGAAAAATCTGAGTTGCAAAGGAGTATAGAAGCCAATTTACTGAGAGTTGAGCAACAACTTCAAAAACCATTTGTCTCTCCAATTCCACAGTATTTTCAAGAATCTTACTCAGTTCCACATTTTCATAATGAACAACCATTTATGAGTAATGATTTCTTGTGTGAGTCCACTTTTCCATCATCACACACTTTTGACTCACAATTTCACCATCACTTCCAAGACAACACTTCATCTTTTCATCCAAATAATGAAGTCATCAATTTTGAAAAGATGCTTGAAGACATGACCCATGCTCAAAATGCTCGTGCCCGTGACTTAGATTTGCTGATCCAAACTCTTCATTCTCATCCTATTTCTAAGGTCACTAGCCACTCAGTTAAAACCAAAGAGTCATGTAGTCTTGGAAGTTCAGATTCAATTTCAGCACATTCACCTGAACTTGTCCACACTTCTGAAAATCCAATTGACGTTTTGGCAAGTTTTCCTTTTTCTGAAATTGAACTGGAACATGAATTTGATCCTGAACTTCCACTTGATGATTCCAATTTACTTCCTGATTCAATCATGACTTCCATATCCTTACCTGATTTCAATCCATTTCCCAAGTCAGAATTGGATCCATTTCCTATCCATTGTGAAAATGAATCACCAATCTTTTATGATGATCACATAGAACTTGGCCAATTCCATACTTCTGAAAATCCAATTGATAAATTGGCAAGTTCTCCACATTTAATTGAACTACATGAGGAATGTGATCTTGAACCCCAACTTTGTGATTCAATTCTTCTTCCTGATTCCATAATGACTCTGGTATCTTTACCTCATTTCAATCCTTTTCCGGAGCCTACATTGAATCCAGTCCCAATTCACAATGAAGTTGAATCACCCATCTGTGAGGATCATGTCGAACTTGCCCAATTTTACACTTCTGAAGATACAATTGACATTTTGGCAAGTTCTCCATCTTGTGGAATTGAACTCAATGAGAAATGTGACCTTGATTTTCTCGATCTCTTTACTTCTGAAACTGATTGTACAATTATTAAGGAAGATGTTGACTTAAGTTTGAAGAATTGTACGGTGATGAGCTTGAATTTCTTAAAATTGGAAGTAAAGAGATATCACCTATAATAGGTCACATTCCATTGTTGGAGAATGATTGTGGACTTGAGTTTTCATTTCTTGACTTGGACCCAATTTCTGAACTCACTTCGACTCCTGCACCTTTACTTGACTTCATTCACTTCCCTGAGTCGGTAGTCGTTCCTGTTCTTCCAGAGTCCAAGTCAACTGCTCTATCATTTCATCTTCCATTCTGGGACAAGGATCTTGATGAAAATGACTCTGAAATTATTAGGAAAATCTTGAAATTAGATGGGGTCATGTACATAATAAAAATCATTCATGCATATATCATTCTTGTGGGTCATATTAGTTATATTTTTGGTGGGTTCCTCAAACCCAAAGAAACGTTGATTGGGCCATGTTTCGTGGACCAATCCGACCACCACCGGAACCACCACCTTAAGGTAATTTGTTCCTTCCCTTTCCATTTTGTTTCATGCATACATATATCATTATGCATTGAGGACAATGCATGAAATAAGTGTGGGGGAGGGTTTACTAACATAGAGTTTTTAGACTTTCTTTTACATTTCTTTCTTTTACATTTCCTTTCTTTCTTTTACATTTTTTTTAGAATAATAAAAAAATAAAAAAATAAAAACTTTTTGAAATAAGAGATAAAGTTTGATCTATTTTTAAGAAAATTAAGATGTATCTTAGAAATTAAGAAAGCCTTAATTATGACATCTTAAACATAGTTGAAGTAATAGATCTTGTTTGAAATTATAGGCTAAGTAAGTAAAATTGGTGAGATATTTTTATCTTGAATTTTTTGCCTTAGATAAATATGCACTTTACACTTACACATTTCTTGGGATGGAGACAAAGACCAAAAATGCCATATAAATAAATAAAAAAAAAAGAGAAAAAGAAAAAAAATATAAATAAAAGATCACTTATTAAGCTGGATAACTATGCCTCAAGAAGCATGGTTACTCACGCCTAACGGTGATCTCACTTATTAAGCTGGATAATTGTGCCTCAAGAAGCATGATTATTCACGCCTAACGGTGATTAGAAATAATCCCCTTTAGTTTTGTGGCCTTTTTCACTCGAGTCCTTTAACCCGAGGGATGTTTTCTCATCTGGTGCCCTAGAACCATCTGGTTTGGGAGTCATCGGTTATAGGCTCGCTACATGGGTGAACTAGAAAGCCTAAGAAAACTAAGGGAAGAAAAAAGAAAAATAAAAAAATAAATATAAATAAATAAATGGCTTGATGGTTGGAGTTGAAATCCCAGAAATCTTCACTTACACGGTGTGCATACTATCTAGGTTTTATGAAAGATAAAGTATTCAATCCAATTTTGAATTCTTACCTTAATTAAAAATAAGATCTTGCATGGATACTAAGTTTAAGGAAGAATAATTATAGGTGGACTTATGACCTAGGATCACTTATATTTTTGCAAAAATAGTTCGTAAACATGTCTCTTATTCAAAATGCGTTTTCAAAATACTAACATTTGTCTTCTTTCTTTATGGATTTTGTGGGTGTAATCCGCTGAAAACCCTCAGGAGACAACACTCCTCCTCTAGGGTAACCTAGAGGTTTAACGGCTTGTTGCACATGCTCAGTGCAATCGCGTCACCTGCGAAAGTGGTGTAATAAAACTGGTAGTATAGATTTTTCTTTTCTTTTTCTTAGTTTTGCTCGGGACGAGCAAAAGAATAAGTGTGGGGGTGTGATTAGTATCCAATATTGCATATTTTACATCATAACTCCCATGCATATTACAAATAAATATGTGATTTTTACTCCTCTTCTCTACATATTTGCAGGTACACACTTAATGGAGAGATATCCAAATAATCACTTAATTAACACTAATTAAGTGATTAATCCATGATTAAGATAAAGCCAAATTCAAATCCAGATCTAGAGAGATCCGCGCGCCAATTGGAGAATCCAAGTAGTCCACGTGGCTAACAACCTTGTAACTGATCTCCAACAGAAAGATCCAGATCAACGGCCCAGATCGTGCCGCGATTTCCCGCCAAAACCCGGCAATCTTGGGGTTGTTGAGATCCGGATTTTGTGGCAACAAACTAGGCTCTCGAAGGTTCTCTCCCATGCTATAAATATGTGACCTTCACCTGCGAGCTGAGACTGATCAGAGAAGAGAGAGAGATTAGTGTAAAGCTTGTAATTTGTTAGTTTTTCTTTAGGATTTTTAGTTCTCTCTATGATCTTCTCTTCCCTAGAATTCAATGTAAAAGAGAGTGATTGTGAGGGAGAGAGCTTGTGTAATCAAGGGTGACACTTGAAGCAACAAGGATTGATCCATCCTCCTTCCTCTACTTGAATCTTGGTTCTAGTTTTCTTGCATTCTTTAATTGCTTTCTTTATTGCTTTCTTTAATTCTTGCAATTTACTTCATGCTTTCTTATGGCTTGTTGTAGCTAAATTCTTATCCATGTACTAGTTTACCACTAGTCTTGCCACTTCACTAACTCATGGGTGATTGCCTTTGTTAATCTTGCAAGTTGTATGATCTTCTCTTCTCCGATGGTTAAACCACCATCTTGCAAGTGAGAAAGTAATTAGGTCAACACGCGAGACGAATCCTAAGCCGATGGAGTGACAACATTAGGCACGCATTCGCTATCAAGGAGTCTAGTAAGTCTTGGCAAGCTAGCAAGGTAAGCTAGTCATGGATTGATTCTTCTTTAAGTTTCCTTTCCTTTTCTTGTGAATACCACATCCACTTCTTGATTTCTTTTCCAACGATTTCCACCATGAACATAGCCATCCTTTCTTTTAGTTTCTTTTACATTTGATTCACTAAGTTTATAAGCAAGAGAAGAATACTCGTTTGTTCACTTCACTACCACACGTTAAAGCTTCCATCGCGAGATCTCCCTGAGATTTGACTCGGTATAGTCCTATACTATAGCGGAGACAAGAAAGGGTACATCAAATACATTCGCTTCATAATAAGTACACCCCTTCTTCGTCTAATCAACCACAATAGAGATCGGCCAACTGACCGGTTGATCGACTGAGTCTGCAGAGCTCTGATTGAGTTTGAACCTGCACAAAAATACAGTATTTTAGATTTTATGATTAAAAAGTGCAAGTTACTCAATTCTACCGCAATAGCAAGTGGCTATGCGGGTCGTGATTCACAAGGAGGGACTAGCGATGGAAGCTTTTGAGTAAGTCTTCTTTTAAGATACAAAGTTTGGCTAGAGTTCTTCTTTAATTCTTTAAAAGAAAAAGAGAAAAAAATTAGGTTAAAGTTAAGTGAGGAAGAAAGTGGTAGAATGAGAAGGAGGAAAAAATAGAAAATAATTATTTACAAAGAAATTGAAAATGGAAAGAAGTGGGTGTTGTTGGTGTTCTAAACTAAAGAATAAAAGAAAAGGAAAGAAACTAAAATAAATTACTTACTTCTTTTGGCCAAATACTTACCTTGAATCTTTTGCAATGATGTTACCTTGAAGTGAGGCGATCAACGTATAGCCCATAAGAGTTGATTCCCGTTTCCTCCACATTATATCATCAAGACGTTGCAAGTATGAAGTGATACATAATGAAACTCAAAATCCATCGTCATGAGCTATCGGTGGCACTCGCAAAGGCAAGGCTCTTTCGATACTTTTAGACTCACTTGGAGAGCAATTGTTCCAAAAGAAGAAAAGTAGAGAAGAAGAAGAAGAACACAAAAACAAAGTACATACAGAAGGAACTACAAATTTGATTTCATAACAATAAGAGAAAAGAAGAAAATCTTACACCGGTGTCACTCTCAGCACAAGCTTCGTTCTCGTTCTCCTATGAAACTCTAATCTCCTCTGATTTACATAAATTAAGACTAAAAATTACATGAAAAGAAAAATAAAAACCTACACTATAAAGAATGAAAAACTGGACTAATTCCTATCTCTGCATGGTCGTCCCATTTTCAGTGAAAATCCTGCCCTTTTATAGGCAAAAACCCAGAGGGGAGAGGTGTGAGAAGATAGGGGGAGCAAACGCTCCCCCTAACTCACTAACCAAGCCGCGAAAACGCGGCTTTAGCCGCGTTTCCACGGCCTGGGTGTGGCCAGGTGGCCACACCCTGTTGGTGATGCTCCCCGGCTTCTCGATTTGTCTTTATCTTAAGCTGGATTTACAGTTTAAGTCTGGGATTTTGACGAAATGGCCTTTGATTCTTGGCTTCAACCGATCGATTTGTAGGGATTTGTTCAAACCGATTTTCAATCGATTTGAACCAACCTGATCTGCCCTGATTTACTGAGTTCGAATTAATTCTGATTTAATTCAGAATTTGATAGGCTTTTGGGCTCATTTCTCTTCACTCTCCTTCAGGAATGGGCCTGCAAATAAATTAAACATTTAATTAGAAAAAACCAGAGTTTATTCTATAATAAGTATGAGAATATGATAATTAATGTGCAATATTAGTAACCAATCACACCCCCATACCTATCTTTTGCTCGTTCTCGAGCAAAACAACTAAACTATACTAAGGATTATTAGACCACTTTCGCAGGTCACGCGATTGCACTGAGCATGTGCAACAAGCCGTTAAACCTCTAAGTTTCCCCTAGAGGACGAGTTTTGTCTCGTGAGGGTTTTCAGTGGATTACACCCACAAAATCCATAAAGAAAGAGAAATAAAAGAGTTAGTATTTTCGAAAAGCATTTTGAAAGAGAAAAAATATTTGAAATATAATTGTAAGATTTAAGTAATCTATAAGTTATAGGAAAACCGAATTTTTCATTCCTAAACTTAGTCTCTATTCAAAATTTGTTATCAATCAAAGTAAGGAGTCAAATTGTACTACTCATTTAGTCTATTACTTTACCCTAAGTCATATGCACCTTATGACCGTGAAAATTTTGACTAAGGGTCATTAACTCTAACTCTTATGCCTTATTTATATATATATTTTTGGTATTATTCCTTAGTTCTATTAGGCTTTCTAATCGGCCCATGTAACGAGCCTTTAATCGATGACTCCCAAACCAAACGGTCTTAGGGCACCGGGTGAGAAAACACCCCAAGGACTTAAGGACTCGAGCAGACAAGGCCACGAAACTAAGGTTTTTATTTATAAGATATAACCTTTTTAGGCGTGAATACTCATGCTTCTTGAGGCACAAATACCCAGCTTAATCAGAGGATTTATATATATATATATATATATATATATATATATATATATATATATATATATATATATATATATATATATATATATATATATATATATATATATATATATATATATATAGAGTAGTCTTCGTGTGAGAAACTTTCTCACACGAAGACCGTGAGAAAACTATATAGGGGCGATCATGTGGTTGATCCGAACCGTTCATCTTGATCTATATACTTTATTTAGGCTACTAATAAAAAATCACGTGAGTTTAAGTCTTTTTACCCATGCAACAAGTGGTTACAAAACAAACGTTTATTCGCCGTAGAATAAACATGTCACTTGATGCATGGGTAAAAAGACTTGGAATCGCGTGATTTTTTATTAATACTCTAATTAGAGTATGTAGATCAAGATGAACGGTTCGGATCATCCATAAAATCTCTCTTATATGGTTTTCTCACGAAGCTTATTTTGAGAAAGTTTCTCATTTGAAAATTTTCCTATATATATATATATATATATATATATATATATATATATATATATATATATATATTTCAAACTTATCTAATTATCTTTTGCATAAGTACCAAGGCTTGCTTTGGCCAAAGCACCTAGCTAAAAATAAATAGATTTGTTTATATATTTTTTTATTTATTTTTTTCATAATACTTTTTTTATAAGTCATAAGAGTCTCTGTTTTTAAACCCTAAGTGTGTAAGTGTATGAAGTGTGCATATTTCATTAAGGTAAAGATTAAGACTAAATTACTTTAACAAATTATCTTCCTAACCCTAAAAATCAAACAAATAATCTTATTTTGACCAAGTTTAAGAAATCCTAATATTGATTTTCCTATTCCTTAAAATTGACTAAATTTCTTGCAAAAAATATGTCAAAATATTGTTTCTATTTTCAAAAAGTTTTTTTTTTAAAGTAAAGAAAAAATATTAATTTTTTTTTTTAAAGTTATGTTAGAACCCTCCCCACACCTATCTCATGCATTGTCCTCAATGTATGAATTAATGCATAGATGCATGAAAAAGAAGAAAGGGAAGGAAAATGTTACCTTAAGGTGGTGGTTCCGGTGGTGGTCTGATTGGTCCACGAAATGCGACCCAATCGACTTTTCGTGGAGTTCGGAGGAACCCTCCAGAAATCTCTCTAATATAGCCCATTAAAATGACATATCCATAAAGGATTTTTATTAAAATTTAACCCCATCTAATTTTCAAATTCCATAATTAATTTTGGAGTCAAATTTGTCAATCGCCTTGTCCCAAAATGGAGTGTGAAAAGATAGAATGATTGACTTAGACTTAGGAAGTACGGGAACTAATACCGACTCAGGAAAGTGACTTAAGTCAAGTAAAGGTTCAGGAGTCGAGATTGGTTTAGGAAGTGGGTCCAAATCAAGAAGTTGAAACTCAAGTTCACATTCATTTTCCAACAATGGAATGTGACTTAATATTGGTGATTCAAGTTCACGAATGATTGGTGTGGGAATCAAAACTGACTCTAAATATTACTCAAGTCGGGTAACAAAACATGAGTCAATATTGATTCGGGAATTTGAACTGGATCACAGATTTGAGAATCTAGGTCACATTTCTCATTGAGTTCAATGTCATAAAAATAAAAACTTGCCAATTTATCAATGGGATTTTCAAAAGTATAAAATTGGTCAAGTTCAGTATGATGATCATCAAAGATGGGTGATTCAATTTCATGATGTATTGGCACATGATCCAATGTTGATTCGGGAAAAGATTGAAATTAGGGGAAGATACCGGAGTCATTATTGAATCAGGAAGTTGAATTGAATCACTAATTTGAGGTTTAAGATCATATTCATTCTCAAGTTCTATTTCAGGAAAGGAATAACTTGCCAAACTGTCAATATCATTTTTAAAATTTGGAGTTTGGGCAAGTTCAAATGATTGTTCTGAAATAGAACCTTAATTTTCAAAACAAAATGACTCTTCAGCTCTAACAGAATGGTTAGCGACATCAGAACTGGTCAAACGGTGAGAACGTAGACTTTGGCCCAGCATATCTATGTCATGATTATGAGCGTTTTGAGCCTGAGTCATGGCTTCAAGTATCTTTTCATAGTTGATTGGTTCATTGTTTTGTTGAAAAGATGAAGTGTTGTCTTGGAATTGGTGGTGAAATTGTGAGTCCATCAGATTTTGTGATTTTTGTTTGGACTCACGCATACTCATTTCCAAAATTGATGGTTTTCTATTTTGGACTGGTGGAACTGAGTATGAATCTTGGAAATATTGTGAACAAGGTGGATAAGGAGGGCAAGTTGGTTGAAAATGAGACTCGGGGGAGGTGAATCCCCACTGACTCTGTGAAGAGTTGAAATTATCATGGAAATTATGGTTATAAGATTAGGGGCATGGGTTATATTGATTCGGATAAGACCAATCCGGCATACTAGGTTGGTTAAAGTTATGATATGTCGAGTTGGTAATATCCGAAAAAAGAGGTTGGTGTGTAATATGAATTACCATTAAAATTGAAAAATTGTTGTTATAAGCCATATCACACAATAAAATACAAACAAATAAGCAAACAAAAAAAGAAAAAATTCTAACCTAAGTTAGGGTAGACCTTTGACCTAGACGACTCCTAACTGGTTAGACTGTCCATAGGAGGTATAATGCAGACTTTGACCACAAGCTAATCGGCCAGGTCAGGGCAAGATTGGTGGGAGGTTATCCGTCAAAGACATTCCTTTATTAAGTAACCACCAATCTTCGGGCTTTCGGCCCTTAATCCCCTTCCTAGACACTGATTTGGTAGGAGTCAAATTCTAACACCTTTCCCCCTTAGGATAATCTCCTAATTGAGTCCGAGATGTCCCTAGGGCCAATGTCTACTCATTTTTAGTTAGACTTGGGTTAGTGAGTGAGGAGATTGTTTGTGGGCTAAGGGAGGGTAATGACTTCCCCACCTTATCTTGTTTATAGGACAAGCCCTTAAATCAATTTAGTGCAGTGTACAAGTATATAGAAAAAAGTAACATTGAAGCAATTTTTCATACAAGAATGAACCTTATACTAAATGTTATGCACACATACCTTGGCTCCAACACTCAACAGTAAATAGAAAATGAAATGAAATAGACACATGCCTAAATGCAAAGTCTAAATCGTTTTTAGCATTTACAATCAACTTTTTACTGTTGTGTTAGAAATATATATACAGTGAGTCAAACGAGGAGATAAATGCTACAAAAATTCAGATTTTTAATTCAGCCAACCTGTAAAAATACAGGTTAGTAGTTCACTTAGTTTTGCCACTAGAATGTAGCAAATCTGAGGGCTTCTTGGCTCTGCTTTCTTTAGCAGAGTCCAAGGCCACTTATATGTCCACTGCAGCACGAATTCCTTGTTGTTAAATCTGTACAAAAAAATAAAGAAGAAATTTAACCAAAAATGTAAACTTTTAAAGAGAGTAACTTACCGTCCCTCCCCGGCAATGGCGCTAAATTTTGATTGAGTTTTAACCTGCACAAAAATACAGTATTTTAGATTTTAAGATTAAAAAGTACAAATTACTCAATTCTACTGAAATAGCAAGTGGCTATGCGGGTCGTGATCTACCAGAAGGGACTAGCGATGGAAGCTTTTGAGTAAGTCTTCTTTTAAGATACAAAGTTTGGTTAAAGTTCTTCTTTAATTCTTTAAAAGAAAAGAGAAAATTTAGGTTAAAGTTAAGTGAGGAAGAAAGTGGTAGAATGAGAAGGTGGAAAAAAATAGAAAATGATTATTTACAAAGAAATTGAAAATGGAAAGAAGTGGGTATTGTTGTGTTCTAAACTAAAGAATAAAAGAAAAGGAAAGAAACTAAAATAAATTACTTACTTCTTTTGGTCAAATACTTACCTTGAATCTTTTGCAATGATGTTACCTTGAAGTGAGATGATCAACGTATAGCCCATAAGAGTTGATTCCCGTTTCCTCCACATTATATCATCAAGACGTTGCAAGTATGAAGTGATACAAAATGAAACTCAAAATCCATCGTCATGAGCTATCGGTGGCACTCGTAAAGGCAAGGCTCTTTCGATGCTTTTAGACTCACTTGGAGAGCAATTGTTCAAAAAAAAGAAAAGTAGAGAAGAAGAAGAAGAACACAAAAACAAAGTACATACAAAAGGAACTACAGATTCGATTTCATAACAATAAGACAAAAGAAGGAAATCTTACACCGGTGTCACTCTCAGCACAAACTTCATTCTCGTTCTCCTATGAAACTCTGATCTCTCTGATTTACATAAATTAAGACTAAAAATTACATAAAAAGAAAAATAAAAACCTACACTATAAAGAATGAAAAACTGGACTAATTCCTATCTCTGCTTGGTCGTCCCATTTTCAGTGAAAATCCTACCCTTTTATAGGAAAAAACCCAGAGGGGAGAGGTGTGAGAAGATAGGGGGAGCAAACGCTCCCCTAACTCACTAACCAAGCCGCGAAAATACGGCTTTGGCTGCGTTTCTGCGGCCAGGGTGTGGCCAGGTGGCCACACCCTGTTGGTGGTGCTCCCCGGCTTCTCGATTTGTCTTTATCTTCTGCTGGATTTGCAGTTTAAGTCCGGAATTTTGACGAAATGGCCTTTAATTCTTGGCTTCAACCGATCGATTTGTTGGGATTTGTTCTAACTGATTTTCAACCGATCTGAACCAACCTGATCTGCCCTGATTTACTGTGTTCGAATTAATTCTGATTTAATTCAGAATTTGATGGACTTTTGGGCTCATTTCTCTTCACTCTCCTTTAGGAATGGGCCTGCAAATAAATTAAAAATTTAATTAGGAAAAAGCAGAGTTTATTCTATAATTAGTATGAGAATATGATAATAAATGTGCAATATTAGTGACCAATCAAGCTCTCAAGTTTATAAGGCGATCGGGCGGCTGACCGTTCTGATGATCTGCTCGTTACCCTTATAGTTTTCTGATGATAATTTTTTATTCTTATATTCAATTAATATAATTTAAATTGCATTTCAAAGATAGTTTTCAGGGCTACATTTCCTATTCAATGGTCATTTTCTGATTCAAATAATAAAGATGTCATATATTGGGTTGAAGTCTATTCTTGGTCTGAAAATAGTTTATAGTTTTTGATTTGCCACCTTTTAGTATTTTTTTGTATTAGAAAGAAGACTTAAAAATCGACAAATTCTTCCTATATATTTATTTCTAAATTCTAAAATTTTGGGCCTCAAAACTGTGCTCAAAGATGACCTATTGTATAGATTGGGTCTGTGGTCGGTCGTCCGCCCAGTCGACCGCCAGGCTCCAACGGTCAGAAATATGATCATTGGTTGGTCGACCAGGCAATCGACCAACAGGCCATTTCTGGCACTTTTTGGACCCCAACAGCTAGTTTTTCTTGGCCTATAAATATGGGGCTTTTGGGTGAGTTTTAAAGAAGTTTTTCAAGAGCTTATTTTCCCATCTTCAACGAAGTTTTCCCAACAAGTTTAGAACTTCATTTTCATACCCAAAGAGAGTTTTTCAAGAGTGATTCTCTTAAGTTTTTAAAAGTATTTTCTTGAGTTTTTCACCTTCAAATCTATCTAGTTATTCTCACACAAACTTGAGCTTTTCATTGCTATATCTATCCTTTAGGTCCCTTATTGTTGGAGTGTTTGTTAGTGATCAAGAAAAGTGATCACCAACTGCTCAATTATATTTGGAGGAGTTGGAGGTTGCGGCCTCGGCGAACTTGCGGGTTCGTGTTGTGTATTATTCTTACAGGAGCAAGTAAGGGACTTAAGGGTCCAAGAGTTCTTGAGGGAGCTTGTTGTAGGTGTTGCGGCGCCGAGTGATCTTGCAGGATCATTTATAGTGGAAAGCATTCATTGCAGTTAAGGCGGGGACGTAGAACAAGTGGCTCGAACCTTAAAATAATTCTCTCGTGTTTGTGATTGCTCATCTCTTTCTACTCCCTTGTGTTTAATATCTTACTTGTTTGTGTTGTTCTTATCTTTATATGCTTGATATTTACTTGTGCTTAATTAATATATTTTCTTGTGTTGTTTAATATCTAGCATTGTTATTATTGTTCACCCTTTACATGCTCGATATTGTTCTCAAACTAGTGTTGGACCAAGAGAGCTACAGTAATCCTCAACTCTTAATCTAGAGGAATCTTGAGAAGAAGTCCAGAGCCCTTCGCCGGGAATTCGGCTTCACTCTTTGGTTATACGTTGTGTGAAGTTTTAGTTTGCATAACTAGTAATTAATTTCACATTATTTTGTATTAGATTAACACATCACCTATTCACCCCCTCTAAGTGATTCACAAAAGCAAAAGAGGGAGAGCTAGAGAGAAAAAGTTCTAGAGAGAAAGAGAGTTCTAGACAGAGAAAGAGATAGAGCTAGAAAGAAAATAGAAGAGAGAGAAGAACTCAAATTAGAGAGAGAACAGGAGAGAGAGAGACTCAGGAGAGAAAAGAAATGAAGGAAAGAAAAGAAAAAAGGGAGGAAAGAAAGGGATTGCTGCCCCTCTCATGCACAGGCCAGCCCCATGAGCTGGCTGTGGGCCAGGCGGCGTCAGGAATGGCGCCGGCCGCTGCCGCGGCTTGGGGTGGCCACCGGCCACCCCAAGGAGGAGTGGGGGGTGGTGAAGGGTGGTTCTATAGTTGGAGATGAAGTGATTTTTGTGGTAGTGGCGATGAAATTTAAAGGAGTGGGAGATGGTAGTTTTATAAGTGGTTGTGGTGGTGGAGTTTGGTCATAGTGGTGGTGGGAAATGGTGGAGAATTTGGGGAATTTAAAGGAGGTGGTGGTGGTGAGATGATGGTATTGATGGTGGTGATGGAAATAGGAGGTGGAGGATGGAGGAATTTAAAGAGAAAGAAGATGGGGTGATGGTGGTCGGCGCCGCAGGTGGTCGACACCAGGACCAAGGAGGCGGTGGTGGTGGCGTTCTCCAGGGAGAAGAGGAAGAGGGAGAGGGAGAGAAGAAAGAGGGGGAGAGCGAAAAGGAAAAAGAAAAGGAGGGGGGAGAGAGAGAGATAGAGAAGGGGATTTGATGGGGACCGGTCCATGTGGGGGGGGGGAGTGGGCCGCAGGTGGATGATGGGGGGAAAAGAAAAGGAAAAAAAGAAAGAAATGAAAAGATACCAAAAATAATAATATTATAATAATATCGGAAAGTATCGATTATTCCAGAAAAATTTTCAAAAAAATCCTAGAGGTAGAAAATATCACCATGAGAAATAATATGAAATCAGTTTTTAGAAATAAGATTTTTTTTCAAATTAAAAAACTTGAAATCAACCAGCGATACTGGCCGACACCAAATCTGGCCGAGTTTTGATAAATTCAGAAAAATATCAAAAATATATTATGATAGAAAATATGATTTTAAGAAATAATATAAAAGCAAATTTTAGAAATTCATTCTGTTTGTAAATTAAAAATCCTGGAATCGACCAACGATACCTGTCGACACTGATTTTGAAGATTTTGCAATTTAATTCGGAAAAATTTCAGAAAATCATGAAAATATAAAATATTGGAAAATAATGTTTGAAACTAAAATCGATCAAATTTGACTAGAAGAAAGACCAAATCGAGTAATACACTAGGATCGGGTCCCAGTTCAGATTAAGGCTTATTCCGAGTTCATGAATCTGAATCTAATGCAAAACAATCGAATAAATATTGATAACATAAAAACAAATACAGCAAGTAATTCGAAAAATATGATCAAGAATCTGAATACCTAACTAAGTACATATTCTGGGAAAGGGGTGTTACATTCTATCCATCTTACAAAAATTTCGTCCTTGAAATTTTAATAAGGGGAAAATGAACACAGGAAGGACAGGGATGATGATTATACCAATTAAGATATGACTAACTAAGGATAATCTCACAACCGACTGATCAATAAATCTGGGCCTAGGCATTTTTCGTACTTCCTACCGTATAATTCTTCGGATGGTGCCATATCATTATAGATCTGATAACTGTTAATAAGAGAATTCTACTAGAAGAAGATAATTAAGATTCTATACGGTCCGATTGGACTACCCGATCTTTCTAAGAGTGATAAGATAAGATGGATATAAGAAGAGTCTCTAAACTTCCCTAAAGTCTTTAACAAAATTGCGATTTGAATCCCATGTCTCTGCCCAACACAATATAACTGGAATACCGTGTAGATGAACTATCTTTGTCATATAATTATCTGCCAGAACTCCTATCCACAGGCCATTCAGAATAATATAAAATAAGATGACTTCAGCACTGACCAACTTTCACTGTTTGAATTCTGTTAGAATCGACGGAGATTACTCCATTCAAATAGACGAGACCCTAAAATACGACACTTACATGTTCAGAGTTCATACTTACTCTACGTTGCATGAAGTTGTTCCTGACGGAGAGTCTGTAATAACATTATTAAATATTATGTCTGCTCTCTGCCACTTTGAAAATATATTATAATATTGTAGATAAAGAAAACTCGATAAACTGATAGCCGATATATAAATAAAGAACAACTAATAATAATAAGTTCTGAATACTGGGCGTCAATATTTTTGAGAAGCATAACTAAAAAACTATAATAACTGCCTTCTGAATGTTAACCTGACTGTAAATTAAATATCTAGTGAATACCCAAGTCCTGCAATGTTGGCTGAATAGATTGCCAAGAAAGATTATGACAAGCTTGCTCAAACACAACAAGAAAATCTGGTTCATTAAATCCATGAAAACAAGTTAGGCGAGAGAAATCCGAGGAACGAGGTTATAGTGTAAAACACTGTCACAACTAGCCACGGATGAAGCGAAACCTAGGTGGGGCTATTGCATAACACAACATCAGTCACTAAACACTAGAGTGCAGCGGAGCACGCTCTGCGAGGCTCACACTTGGCGGAGCTCACGAGGCGAAGCCAGCGCGTAGCACATTACTAAATGTTAAGCGGCAGGGTATCGCAAGGCTCACGCCTAGTTGATCTCGCATGCGTAGAATACGACTCTCGAATGGCGAGGCTAGCAGAGTCCGTAACTTATCAAAACTCTGAAGGCCGCTAAGTATTGTGGCTCTGAGCTTAGTAAAGCCAATAGAAGAGATCATGATTGAAAATCACCTAGAGGGGGTGAATATGTGATGGCTACACTAAATGGCAAATAATGCGGAATTAAAAATTACTTGCTAGCAACCTAGAAAATATCAATCACAATTTAAGAAATACTTGGAAATAAGTAAATAATATTAGAGTGCAAGTAATTAAAGATAGAGTAGAGTGAAGAGATAAAGAGTGAGCAATCGCAAACACAATGATTTATTTTGAGGTTCGAGCCACTGCTCTACGTCCCCGCCTTCAATACTATGAAGGTTTTCCACTATGACCGATCTTACTAGATCGTCAACCGTTTATAAGTTCTCACTAGAACTCAATGAACTCACTAGTCCTCTCTTGCGGTGCCGCAACACAAACACGGAGCTCACTAGCTCACTTAAGGCCACAACCTCTACAACTTCTTAATAGAAGAAAAACGATGATCTATACTTGATCACAAATAGCTCATAAGCACAATCCTATAACCAAGATGAGGAGGTGAAATTCTTTGAGATTTGTGTAGTAAAAATAGCTTGTAGAGATATAGAGGGAGGGCTCAAGCTAAAAATAAGAATTTGAAAATTTTGGCTCAAAAAGAAATCTTTTATGAAAAAGCTAAAACTTGTAAAAACTTGATATAAGCTTTAGAATTCATGTTGTTGAGTTTGTCCACAATCCCACTATTTATAAGGGATAAAAATATGAGTAGAAAACGCAAAAGAGCCATTGGGAAAAGACCCAGAAAAAGACAAAATAGAATATAGCCTTTGGGAAAAATCACAGAAGAGAAGTCTTCTGCCGGTCGATTGGCCAGTCGACCGCCAATGGTCAGATTTTCGACCGTTGGGGATAGCAGTCGACCGGATAGTTGACCGTTGTTCCCAACCAGAGAGTTAAACTCTCTGTCGGTCGACCTGGCTGGTCGACCGGATCCAACCGAGAGCAAAGCTCTTGTAGTCGGTCGACCGCCAGGTCGACCGAAGTGCAAATGCACTTCAGTGCACATCGATCGATCGACCGCCCGATCGACCGACAGAGCAATTTGCTCTGCCTACGGTCGATCGCCCGGTTGACCAACAAAGGGCTGAAGTCAAGTTATAAAAATCTTTTTGAAACCATTCTTTTTCCGACAAAATAACTTTTGATCTTTAGATGTAAAATAGAGTTCTAGGGACTTGAAAAACCAGTGTGTGATCATGGATCAACACAAAATAAAGTTACAACCATATTTTGTCAAAATTCTTTTCTAAATCAAAAACCCAGTTTTTTCAAAACTTATTTTTCTGAAACTCTATTTTGAAAACAATAAAGAGTATAGTTATGAGCTCTCATTAAAAACACAAAGAAGTATGAAATATGTGTGTGTGTGTGTGTGTCAATTCTAAAAGCTATCAAACTATATCATCTTGGTTTTAACAAATAACTATAAATCCTATCTAAAATACAAAAAGTGAAAAATACAAATCTTGATATAGTCTTTTCTGGTATACTTGATCCTTGAGCTCTTCTATATGCTTAGGCTCTGGGTTCTGCATCTTCTGGGCTTCTAAATGTGTGACTCTTGTGATGGAGACCAAATGCAACAAACAGTTTATTTAAAACTTTGTTAAACAAAATTGTTAAAAGAATAACTACATATGTTTTTTTTATCATCAAAACTCGGGCTAATGGCCTTTGGGCCTACAATCTGCCCCTTTTTGATGATGACAAAACACATGAAGTTATCACCAATAATTTGGGAAGAGACTTCAAGCGAAGCTCTCCCTAAACACATGCATATATAAAAAATGTGACGTATAAGTTAAATGCATCAATAAAAGCATATGAATAGGATATGTCAATCAAGCTCTATGCAACCTGTTTATGCATATCAAGAATACAGAATTACAATGGTGTATGCACAAACTGTTTCCTCCATCCAACCAATAGCCTAACAAGTGATAGATGCTTGGTTTATAAAGGAAACACTAAAAATACAAATGTACCACATACCACACACAGAGAATATATGTATTAAATATATCATCAGAAAGAAAAAGATACATAACTTCCCAAAGGCAACAGAGATATCATAAAATAAATATGTCCATACAAAGGTTCATGCCAACCTCAAAACAACTTGCATACCACAAAATACATGGCCACCAAATACTACAATGTAACAAATACATATCCATGTCCACCAAATACTCCAAATACTACATGTCCAAAAATACATAAATAAAGACTCAAAAAAAAACACTCTAGATAAAACAAGTTACGTACCCAAGATAACATGCCAACCTCAAAACAAGTTACATACCCAAGAGAACTCAAAAAAAAAACACCCTAAATAAAAACGTCCAAGATAACTCTATAGAATCTCTCTCCCCCTTTTGTCATCAATGAAAGGGGTCAATCCTCCTGAAAGTCTAGATCTTCTAGAGGAGCAAGTGCCTCGGAAGGAGCTGGAGGAAGTACCCATGTATCAAATAGAGGACCCGATGTAGGAAGGGGTTGCGAGTGGCTCGAAAGTTGAATAGGCCAAGCGTTCCTACTGTAGGTCTCATTGACACAGGTCTGAAGATAGTGAATAAAGGCGCAGATATACTAGAGATTATTATCAACTCTTTACTCTATCATCTGAAAATTTACAGACATCTTCAGGTCATGCTCTCAAAAATGAACAGAGATGGCTGAGTATAGATCAAAAGGTGCAGAAGAGGCTGAGGAGGATTTAGGACAACAATAAGAATGATAGGAGGGGCCTGAGGAGCAGGAACACGCTCCCTAGCACGCATCCTCTTTAGAAGAGTGCTGCTGATGTCAACTGACGGTTCGATAGACCGTTCAATGGAGAGATCAAATTTTAGTTACTTTAGGAGGCGGGTGATGAGCATCCCAAATGACAAGTGCCGGTTTGGGACCAGGAGATGCTCAGAGGCCATATAAACGATGATGAGTTTTAGAATATTAACTCTAATGTCTTTCTAAAGGCAATAGATCAAGAGAAGAGCAGAATCTTGTGCATGACTGTATTCTTTTAATTTTGGTAGGAAATTATGGAACACGATTTTGGTCAGGACTTGAGCGGTGAGAGTATAATACTTCACTTGCTCATTACTAACTAAAGCAGGATTATCATCATCGTGAAGTAAGAGAGATGGGTGAGAGCAGATTCACCGTCAGGATAATCAAACTCATGAACATCAACATTATAAATTTCTACACCCTCACAAGAGAGGTGTAGCAGATGGGTAAAATGATCTAGAGAAATATTTATATCCTTGCCCAGAACCCTAGATCTGACGTGATTCTTTTGAAATGTCATATTAGAGTAAAAGTAGTGTACAAGCTCAGGATAGACAGGTTCTTTAATAGTAACAAGGTGTTCAAGAGAGCTTGTGTTCAAGATGGAAGCTAGATTTAGGTGCTTAAAATCAGCGAGCACCACTATTCTACTAGAGATAACATGTTTATTGTGAATTACAGAAAATCTTTGAGAGGCATTTTGAGAAATAAAAGGGTGGTGGATGATTGAGGTTGTTTACCTCTCTAAGATCTTGCCCTTTTTGACATTTTTGAGATAACAAATAAAGATTTGACACGAAATATAGAAAGATTACTAGAAAAACCATAAAATCAAGAAGATTTAGAGAGATGAGATGTTATACCTTGAAAACAAAAAAAAACTTCTTGAAAATAACAGATCTGGAGTGCTGAAGAGTGATCCAACCAATTTTTAGGCTTTAATTTTAGAATAGAGGTGATTTTGGAGGATTAGAGTGAGAGGGGGAGGGAAAATAAGGAGGAAGAGGAGAGAGTGACGGTGGAGGAAGAAAGAAAGAGAAAATTTTGGGTTTTTAGGGTTTTTAAAAACGGGTAATCCACAGTCAGACCTGATTCTCGGTCGACCGTGGCGAACCGAGAGCAATCTTGTTTACAGTCAGTCGACCGGTTTTAGGCCAAAAGTTTTTTTTGAATACCATGCTACTTCGATCGACTGCCCGGTCGACCGAACTTATGCCAGGTCAACTCGGTCGACCGGTCGATCGACCAGGGCAGCCCAAAAATAATTTTTTTTAAAAAAGTAGGATTTTAGGGCTTTTGAAAAATAATTTTTTCTTGTATATTTTTACACATAAAATAGGGAAATAACATAAAAAATCTTATAGGCATGAAAATGATATATAAATTTTTTTATTTTATTACTATTACATTAACAAGATATTTTCAATAATTAACTCATATATTAAGCCATTAAAAATAAGATATTGAAGCCGAATACCCTTGATCCTCGTCATTCCTCTAAATAAAAGTTGAGGCGCACAATTGCTATCTTGATTTATTGCTTAAATATTGTTTAAACATAATACCCAATCATACGATTCTTCTTCATCAAAGGATGATGGAATAGCCTTGAAAGTAATTGCTTTTTTCTTTGGAGTCACCCTTTCTTCTCTCACATTCATCTCCATCTCATTGGTTTTGAGATTTTCAATGAAACTGGAGAAGATCATCTCCTCTCTATCGTTGAGCTCCTTGAGGGTTGCTGCCTTGATTTCTCAAGCTTTGAGAAGAGCTCTAATGACCTTCTGGATCTTTCGTCATTGTCAATGATGTCACCTAAAGAAGATAAACCATTACTGATCTTGGTGAACCGAGTGAGCATCTCATCTATACTTTCACTTTCAAGCATATAAAAATTCTCATATTGAGAACGGAGCAAGTCAACTTTAGATCTCTTGACTTGCGACATCCCCTCATGAGTAATGATAAGATCATTCCAAACCTCATAAGCGGATTTATAATTAATTACATACGAAAGATCATCATCATTTAATGCTTGTGTAAGTGCATATTGGGCTTTAGCATTTGCCTTATAGTCTTTAGCAGTTACTTCGGACCATGTGTCCTCATCACCTGAGGTTCAACAAATTCTTTGGTAATGGCCTTGGCCACTCTAACTCTTGGGGACTTAAGGAATAGGTTCATTTTGACCTTTCAAATGGGAAAGTTTAACCCATCAAATTTGGGTGGGGACTTGATGCTAGAGAAGTCATGTGATGCCATGAAAACAAGTATAAGTGCATAAACAAATAACAAATGTAACAAATGAATATAGCCAAATGAAAGGATCTCCCTAAGATGGTTAAACCAAAACAAGAGTTAGGCTCTTGGTAGTTAAACCAAAACTAGAGTTAGGCTCTTTTACCAATTGAAAATCACCTAGAGGGGGGTGAATAGGTGATGGCTATACTAAATGACAAATAATGCGGAATTAAAAATTACTTGCTAGCAACCTAGCAAATATCAATCACAACTTAAGAAATACATGCAAATAAGTAAACAATATTAGAGTGCAGGTAATTAAAGAGAGAGTAGAGTGAAGAGAGAAAGAGTACGCAATCACAAATTCAATAATATCTTTCGAAGTTCGAGCCACTGCTCTACATTCCGCCTTCAACACTATGAAGGATTTCCACTATGACCGATCTTACTAGATCAACCCTTTACAAGTTCTTACTATAACTCAATGGACTCATTAGTCCTCTCTCGCGGTGTCGCAACACTAACACAGAGCTGACTAGCTCACTTGAGGCTACAACCTCTACAACTTCTTAATAGAAGAAAAACGGTGATCTATACTTGATCACAAATGGATCACAAGCATAATCCTATAACCAAGTTGAGGAGGTGAAACTCTTTGGGATTGTGTAGTGAAAAAAATTTGTAGAGATGTAGATGGAGGGCTCAAGCTAAAAACAAGAATTTAAAAATTTTGGCTCAAAAAGAAATCTTTTATGAAAAAGCTAAAACTTGTAAAAACATGATCTAAGCTTTAGAAATCTTGTTGTTAGTTTTTTCACAGTCCCACTATTTATAGGGGATGAAAACATGAGTAGAAAATACAAGAGAGCCGATGGAAAAGAATCCAGAAAAAGACGAAACAGAATATAGCTGTTGGGAAAAATCACAGAAGAAAAGTCTTCTACTAGTCGACCGACTGGTCGACCGCCGATGGTCAGATTTTCGATCGTTGGGGATAGCGGTCGACTGGATGGTCGACCGTTATTCCCAACCAGAGAGTTAAACTCCCTGTCGGTTGACCTGGTCAGTCGACGGACCCAACTGAGAGCAAAGCTCTTACACTCGGTCGACCGCCCGGTTGACCGAAGTGTACAAATGCACTTTGGTGTATGTCGGTCGACCGCTCGGTCAACCGACAGAGCAATTTGCTCTGCCTACGATCGACCGCCCGGCCGACCGACAAAAGGCCGAAGTCAAGTTATGCAAATCTTTTTGAAACCATTCTTTTTCCGACAAAATAACTTTAGATGTAAAATAGAGTTCTAAGGACTCGAAGAACTAGTGTGTGATCATGGATTGACACAAAATAAAGTTAGAACCATATTTTGTCAAAATTCTTTTCTAAATCAAATACCCAGTTTTTCCGAAACTTATTTTTCCAAACCTCTATTTTGAAAATGATAAAGAGTATAGTTATGAGCTCTCATTAAAAACACAAAAGAGTATAAAGAGTGTGTGTGTGTGTATCAATCCCAAAAGCTATCAACCTATATCATCTTGGTTTTAACTAATGACTATAAATCCTATCTAAAATGCAAAAAGTGAAAAATACAAATCTTGATATAGTCTTCTCTGGTGTACTTGATCCTTGAGCTCTTCTATGTGCTTAGGCTCTGGGATCTACATGTTCTTGGCTTCCAAATGTGTGAGTCTTGTAATGAAGTCAAAATGTAACAAATAGTTAACTTAAAACCTTGTTAAAAAAATTGTTAAAAACATAACTACATATGTTTTGTTATCATCTAAACTCGGGCTAATGGCCTTTGGGCCAACAATGATTACTACTGGAATGCTATCAAAAATACAATAGCTTTGCCTGAAAGAAGTTCTGAATCTGAAAATTTATCTCATACTGACACTTTTCGTGTAGTGATACAGTCTATCTGATTACATACATTATGACTGCCCTACTTTCTATACTGATCTTCACTTATTCTCTCTTCAAAATCAAAGCTATACATAGTCTTCTACCTTGTTGTCTATTTTCTTTCTTTTCCCACCTGGTATTTTCTCATGATAATTTTTCTTTAACCTAGTTTCTTCCTCTGCCTTGGGTTCACTATGCATGATTTTATCAAAATCATTTCTAGGAAGAAACATTCTGTTGATGGAAGCAGACCCAAAACTTTCTTTTCCCACAAGTGGGATTTCAGTTCCAAACTCAATTCAAAAGTGTGTAAACACTTTTGTTAACAAACAAGGAAGTCTGAGTTGTTCTCTGGGCTTAATCATGGAGCTCAAATAAAATATGGTAGATTGAAGTTAGTCAAAGTAAACATAGCATATAAAAGAAGTAAGCAGTCCATTTTTAATAACATAAAAATATCATCCTCGAGGGATACAGTTGAACAAAGCAATCTTAGCCAACACATAAGCCCTGGGTGTGACACAGTTGATGGGAAATGAGTTTTCATTTTTATAAACCTCATCACTTTTTACTCCAAAAAGCATGGCCAAGGCTTCAGTCTTACTCTAACCAATGGAGAAGAAGGTCTCACCAAAAATGTGAGGTCCAAAGGCAATTATTTCCAAAATTTTCTCCTAATTTTTCTTCATTCAAAGTGATCATTGTTCCCTTAACCAGTGAGAACAAGTTATGAGGATCCTTTTTGATCCTCAGGCTGGCGTAAAACATAGCCACCAAATTAGAAAAATAAGAGATTTACTCACAAGCAAAATCTCTGAGATGAATGAAATTGAAACATTCATCAAGTTGATAATCCAAAATAGAGTCAAAATCAACATACCTATCCACAATATAGGACCCATTATGGAATTTTAGGTAGAATAATTTGGCATCTTCACAGATCAGATAGATCCGTTCTTCATTTGTGAGTTTTTTGGCCAAAATTTGTCTTATTTTTCTTTCTTCCCCCATGCTTTTCTCGGTGATCTTCCAAGAAATAGGTAAATGAATGCAGGGCTTTGGATACAATAGTAGCTTTGTTCTTCTTCCTTTTAATAATGGTGATGAAGAGATGCATGTTCTTTTCATTGAGACCGGAGACAACAGGCGGGGGCTCGGATATTTTTGGAGAGAAAATTTGGGGATTTCTGGAGAAGGAGATGAAGAGATGTAGAATTTAGGTTTTTCTTGAGAGATCATGAGCTAAGGCAGTTACATGACTGTGGTTATAAAGGAGAGTTATTATAGAGGCAATAAAGTGGGGTAGGTGTACCATAGTACTTTAGGGTTAAGAAAAAGAATAATGTTTGATAAGTCATAATAGCTCTAGTAGAAGCTGCTGGTAGAAAGATGCTGGTGGTAGAATCTACTGGTAGCCTGGAATCACAATAACTTGAGAAAAATTAGCGGTAAAAGTTATTCAAGTAAGCAAATGTCCAGATTTCTACGAATATCGCAAAATTGTTAAACAGGCAAAGGTTTATTAAAAATATCAGTAAGTTGATTTTCGTGTCAATAAATTTTAACAAGATATATCTACATTCAACATGATCTTTAAGAAAGTGATGTCTTATATCTATATGTATAGTGCGAGAATGTGAAATAGAATTCTTGGATAAGTTACTTGCACTAGTATTATTATAAAATATATTGATTGTATCAAATTGGACACCATAGTCTTGCAAAGTTTGCTTCATCCACAAAATTTGGGCACAACATAATCCGGCAGTAATATACTCTACCTCTGTTGTAAAAAGTGCAACACAATTTTGTTTCTTACTAAACCAAGATATAAGAAAATGACCAAGAAATTAACATGTTCAACTTGTACTCTTTCTTTCAATTTTACTTTCGCCAAAATCAGCATCACTATATTCCAATAGATTAAAACTGGCATACTTAGGATAATATAATCTAAAATTCAAAGTGCCTTTAACATATCTAATAATTCATTTTACAGCATATAAATCAGATTATTTTGGTGAAGCTTGAAAGCGTGCACCAAGACAAACACTGAACATGATATCTGGTCTACTAGCAGTTAAATAGAGAAGATTACCAATCATACCTCTGTAGAGTTTTTCATCTAAACTCTTACCATTTTCATCTTTGTCAAGCTTGGTAAAAGTACTCATTGGAGTAGACATCTCTTTTGAGTTTTTTATTTTGAACTTTTTCACAAGCTAACGAGCATACTTTCCTTGGTTTATAAAGATTCCATCCTTCTCATGTTTGATATGCAAACCAAGAAAGAAATTGAGTTCTCCCATGAGACTCATTTCAAATTCTTATTGCATTCTTGAAGAAAAATCTTCGCATAAAGATTCATTAGTAGAACCAAAAATAATATCATCAATATAAATTTAAACCAGCAAAAGATCTTTTTCAACATGCTTGATAAATAAAGTAGTATCAATCTTCCCTTTAGAAAAATTATTTTCAATAAAAATTTTTCACAATCAGTCATATCAAGCACGAGGTGCTTGCTTTAAATCATATAAAGCCCTTTTCAATTTGAAAACATGATTCAGAAAAATAGAATCTTCAAAACCTGGAGGTTGTTTCACATTAACTTTCTCATTCAAAAATACATTCAAGAAAATACTTTTGACATCCATTTGAAACAATCAAAAGCTTTTAAAATTTGCATAGGCTAGAGGCATTCAAATCACTTCCACTGTAGCAACAGGAGCAAAAGTTTCATCAAAATCTATGCCCTCCTCTTGATTGTATCCTTGGGTAACAAGTCGAGCTGTGTTTCTAGTAACAATACCACTTTCATCTAGCTTGTTACGAGAAACCCATTTGGTGCCGATGACAGTACAATCCTTAGGTCTTAGTACAAGATCTCAAACATTATTTCTGCCAAAATTATTCAATTTATCTTGCATTTTCAAAAACCAAAAATCATCATTCAAACCTTCATTAATGTTTCTAGGTTAAATATGAAAAAGAAAAACCAAATGTGAACATTCATTTAGAGCTTGAGAGCGAGTTTTTACCCCTCTTGATACATCACCTATAATTAAGTCAGCTGGATGATCTTTAACTGTCTTCCAAGACTTAGGCTGTTCTGGATAGGATGTATTTGAAGATCAAAAATGATCTGAAATATCAGGTTTCTGTTCATCAGGAGTTTGTTCATTGCTGGTAGGATCAGAATTTCTGCTGATAGGATCAGAAATACTGGTGGTAGAATCGATTCTATCGGAATCTCCAGAACCTGAAATATGTGCATCTTCAATAATACTTGAAATATAAGAGTTAGCCTCATTAAAGCTCACTTGAATGGATTCCTCAACATTTAATGAGCATTTATTAAACACTATATAAGATTTACTAGAAGAGGAATAACTAAGAAAAATACCTTTATCCGATTTTGAATCAAATTTACCCAAAATATCTTTGGTATTAAGAATAAAACACTTACAATCAAAAACTTTGAAATATGATATATTTGTAATTTTATCCAAGAAAAGTTCATAAGGAGTCTTTTTCAAAATAGGACGAATAATAATGCGGTTCAAAATATAGCAAGTAATGTTAACTGCTTCTGCCAAAGAGTATTTTGATAAAACAAATGAGTTTAACATAATACTTGTCATTTCTTGCAAAGTTCTATTTCTTTCAACAACACTATTTTGTTGTGGTATTCTTGGTACTGAAAAAATGTGTGTAATGCCATGATCAAGACAAAATTCAATGAAATTTTCATTTTCAAATTCACCACCATGATCACTATGAATTTTGATAATAGAAAAGCAAATTTCCTTTTTCACTTTTTCGCAAAAATGTTTAAAGAAACTAAAAGCTTCACTTTTATGAGTTAAAAATAAAACCCATGTAAATCGAGAAAAGTCATCGACAATAACAAAAGCATAATATTTACCATTCGAACTCAAAGCACTCATGAGACCAAATAAGTCCATGTATAAAAACTACAAGGGTTTTGAAGTAAATATCTCATTTATTGAGTGAAATTTTTTTTAACTTGCTTATTCTTTTTATATTCATCACAAGTTAACTCTTTGGGCTTCTTCAATGTGGGAAGTCCTCGAGCAAACTCTTTATTGGACAATTTTGATAGAAGATCAAAATTAGCATGTCCAAATCTTTTGTGCTATAAGTAAGAATCATCTTCTAATGCGGCCAAACACTTGACACTTTGGCTAGTTAAATCGATAATATCAATGGTATAAACATTTATATTTCTAAAAGCTTCAAATAAAAGATTTCCTTCACAATCAATGATAATGCATTTGCTAGGTCTAAATATGACATTTATACTTTATCACAAAGATGGCTAATGCTAAAAAGATTGGCCTTCAAACCATCTACTAACAAAATATTTTCAAGAGTAGGAAAGTTTCTTACCAATCGTTCCAATGCCAATGATTTTATTTTTTCCATCATCTCCATAGGTGATCGTGCCGTTACAACTTGATAGGGTTGCAAAAAGATTTAGATCTCCTGTCATGTGCCGTGAGAAAGAATTATCAAGGTACCATTTGATTCTATGTTGAGAAAGGTTGGAGGCCTACAAGAGAATTTTTAGATATACTTTTAGGTACCCAATGTCTTTTGGGTGCTTGAATGATAGCATCTTGTTTAATAACCCATTTTAGATATTAAATAGTATCAAATTTTTTCTTATAAAACATGAAGTACTAATATAAGATCTCTTCATACAATATGTGCAAATAATATTTGAAGTGTTGCTGTGATGATGAGAGTGATTATGAAAATCATAATTTCTGTACTTGTAGAATTATATCCTACCAGACCGTTGTTGGTAGGATGGTATTCTATTAGGACCTGATCTGGTTCTATCAGCCTGATTTAGTATATGAACAGTACTAGAAGTGGAAGCAACATCAGTAAATTTTTTCAAACGGATCTTTAAATCATCATTTTCAATTTGAAGCTCTAAAACTTTAATATGCAATTCATTTTTCTCTCTCAAAATATTTTCATAAATAGATGGACAAGATGCATGTTCATTTTTAAAGTTGTAAAATATTTTGAAAGCTTTTTATACTCTGCAACTGACTCAATGTAAGCATCTTCTATTTTTTCAGAAGTAATGTAGTAGTCGAGTGTTACTTGCTCGTTGTCCGCTATGAAGCATACATTCCCATTTGAGATGCACAAATTAGCTTCATCTTTTTCTTCATTTTCGGAATCACTTGGTTTTGATTCATCCCATCCAACGTGTAAGGCTTTCTTCTTCTTGAAAAACTTTTTAGTTTTTCCTTTCAAGTTGGGATAATTTTTCTTAGCTTATTGCATTCATAGCAATTTGTAGATCCGGTCTCATCTTTTCTTCTGTTTGGTCTTTGGAAGATCTTCCTTTTGATGAATTTCTTTTTCATCATCTTGTTGGCCCTTTTGATGATCAAGGAGAGATCATCATCTTCATTTATGTTTTCTTTACTTGAAGATTCATCTTGTATTTCCTTGAGAGCTATACTTTTCTGTTTCAATTGCCTGGCATCATCTTGCTCTTTTGAAGATTCATCTCGATCTCTGCATTCTTCAAAATCTCTATCAATTCTTAAAACGGAAGAGTGTTGATATGCTTGTAGATCTCAATGGGATTGATGGTACTATTGTATTCTATGGCTAGAGATCTCAACACTGTATTATTCATTTCAAAACAAGTAATTATTTTTTCAGGAGATTGGAGATTGTTGGTGATGCTTTTGAACCTATCAAGAAATTTATCAATAGACTCTTTAGGCAATAATCGAATAGATTCAAATTCTTGAGTAAGTATATTTTTTAGTATTCTTGTTTTAATTAGTCCCCTCATGAGTGACTTCAAGATAATTTCACATTTCTTTAGCACAAGTAATATTCACGACTTTATGAAACTCATTGCAAGATAATCTATTAATAATACAACTAATAGCTTTGAAATTTAAATTAGCATAAGAGAAATCCCTCTCGTCCCATTCGAATCGATAATTAAGAACCTTCTTACCATCAACCTCTATAGTGGGAGAGGTGTAACCATCTTCAATCATGTCCCAAATCTTTCAATTAATAGACTGAATATGAATCTCATGCATGCTTTTAAATATACATAATTAGTACTATTAAATAATGGATGTCTATTATTGGATATCCCCTCGGGTAGAATTAGATCACTAGTGGAAGCCATAAGATTGGTCTCTGATGTAAAGTCTAAAATAACAGTACCAATGCTCAGATACCAATTGTTGGACCCTAGAGAGGGTGAATAGGGTCACAGATAATTAAAATTAAATATGCAGGTTATAATACAAAACAGTAAAAATACAGACTGGTGGGATCACCCAGTCGATGGTAAGAGGGGTGGTAGAATTAACAGAGAGCAGTTAGGATGAGTGATAAAAATAACAGAGTAAAGAAAACAGCAGTATAAGCATAGCAAATGGATATAAGCATAGCAGATGAAACACAAGGGTAAACAACACAGCGAAGGCAAGCAATTTTAGAGTGGTTCGGAAAACTCCCCTACATCCATCACCTTAAAGCAGGGATTACAACCACCAAGACTCTTCCTTGAGCTTGAATTTTCAACCCACCAAGATGTTAACCAATCTTGGATTTACAAATCACCAAGATACTCCCGATCTTAGATTTTCACACCACCTCTACCTTGAGGCACACAACAGTGAATATGACAAAAGATTTTATTCTCTAACACAATATAAGTACTAAAAAAAGTACAATGATAAAATATAACAGACTCTATGCAATCATATAGTTTTAAGTATTATCAATCAATAACTTGATACAATAAGTCTATAACAATGAGAATGAGAATCTATACTAAATATAAAAGATGTAATAGAGATTCTCCAATAGAGAAGTAAATAAAGTAACAAAATTCTCTTGTATTGAATGCTTTGCTTCAGACTTTCTTATGAAAATTAGAACTTAAATGTAGATGATTGGCTCAACAACTCTTCTTTGGTAAGATCTAAAAGTTTAAGGCTTTGAATGGTTGAATAGCACTGTTTTTCTTTTCTGAAATTTTCAGGATGTTTTTCTTGTAGTCTTGTAGTTCTATAGTTCTTTTTGCAAAGAATGAACAAGTCAATATATAAATAACAAGTCAAGTCCAGATTGAATCTAGCCGTTGGAGACAATAGAGAAACAAAATTTTTATGCCCATTTGAGCACTAAATGTTGCTGAACCAGGATATCCAAACTGTGGTAAATCTGAGTAATAAATGCTACTGCTACAGTTTAGAATTTAGAAAAGGTATGGGGATAGTAGAGGCCAGTGAAGAAGATATATCTTTACATGTATACCCAATGGATCTTTAATCCAAATGTAAACACAAGATAATATGGGGACTGCATAGTACTGTCAAACAGCAGGACAGTGACATGGACAAACCAGATTTTCAGTTGTGAAAAGAGATAAGTACAACCCACTTGTATGAAAGAAGTTAATGTAAAAAGTGAGAGGTGACCTAAGTGAAGTACAACCCATGTGGAGCTATTTAATAGACACCACAGAACTGAAAATAAAGTTTAGAGAATAATTTGAACTAAACCAGACTAAAGACAGAAATTAATATAAAATTTGTCTGTAAAAGGCAGAGATGGTAGAATCAGGTCTGGTGGTAGGATGAGGTGATAGAATGGACATTCCATCTTGAAACTGAAATAGAAAGATCCTAATATGTACCAAATATATGTTTGATAATAAAATTACTATATGATTACTTACATAACTTCTATTGAAGAAATTTGTAGCTCAATATATCTTTGGCTTCTTCTTACTCTTTCATAGCTTAATGTATCTTGTGATTGATTGATCTTGTAGAGCTTGATGTGTTTTGCTCCTTGTATTTCTTTGATAGCTTGAATAAGAAATTTGTGGCGCATCACATAATTTCTTTCATCCTTCATATGTGTATGACATTGGTAGCTCAAATTTATCCATCTTCCCATTAAAGTCTTATATTGAAATAAGACAATACTACTAATCCAACTTGTTAGTAGCTTAATTTATAAGTTAATTACATTATTAAAATCATATGAATTACAGACCCTTAGAGAAGACGTTCTCAAGATATCCAGTGGCTCATTGGTAGTTCTAAATAACATTCTACATAACAACTTGTACTAATTTAAGGGTAATACAGTTACAAAAAATTTGACAGTTTTAGAACATTTGAAAGACGACTCTGCCAGGTTATGACATAAAAGGCTCGGACATATAGGAGAAAATTTTTGCAAGCTCTTGCAAAGTAAGGATCAGTTAAAGGTGCATTTACCTGTTATTTGGAATTGGATAAACACAGCGTTCTAGACAAGAAGACGAAGGTGAAATTTGGCACCACAACTCACCGCTCGGAAGATCTTCTTTATTGTATTTATGTTGATATTTGGGATCCTACCAAGACTACATCGCTTAGAGTCTGTCGGTACTTTGTCTCGTTTATTGATGATATATCTAGGTGATGTTGA
Source organism: Agave tequilana (assembly GCA_038442645.1). Classification (NCBI taxonomy): domain Eukaryota; kingdom Viridiplantae; phylum Streptophyta; class Magnoliopsida; order Asparagales; family Asparagaceae; genus Agave; species Agave tequilana. Next base: position 121,477 of record JAVJIF010033490.1, read on the forward strand.
GTATACCCTATGAGATAAAGATTTGAAGTCCTAAATATGTTAGTGAACTGGAAGAATATGATGGAAAAACAGACTAGCATAAAAATTTAAAGTACTTCAAATTGATAGTGTTGGGGAGTACAAGTCCTATGATTTGACCAGAACACTAGTATTAGTACTCACTTTAGAAATAAAATATATGAGGTGGCTAGGAAGATAAATTGTTCCTTGCTGAAGAAGTTACGATGCTTGTTGTCTAATGCATGTTAGACAAATCATTTTGGGTTGAGATATTGATGTATGCAAGCCATCTCATGAATTGTCAGTCATCGACTGTGATAGGAGGTAAAACTCCATTAGATGTTTGGTCGGATGAAGTTGCTCAGGACTATGGTTTGGTGCGGGTATTTGAAAGTTCACCCTACTTTAGTGCCATAGATGGCAAGGTAAATTCGTGAGCAAAGAAGTTTGTGTTTTTGGGTGTCATGGGGATTATGAAAGGATACAAGTTATGAGACTCCGAAAATAAGAAAATTGTGTCGACCAAGCATGTCTCGTATGATGAGACTTCATTGTTGAAGTCTACATCTCTCAGCAGGTGAGAGGATGAAAATCAAAGATGTATCATAGTGGATGGAGTTTGATGCTACTCTACCAACTCTAGTTGGCTCGATATCAGTTAAGATTTGACCGGAGGTGACACTGGGTGGAGATTGTGTAGCCGCTTTGGATGTTGAACAGGTTGAAGATATTGATAAAGATGTTGAATTGTTTGCAGTTATTGAAATCAGACACAAAAGTGGGTGAAAAAGAGTGAACTCAAATTAGTGAGCTAGACAAGCTCAAATTGAAGGCTGTTATTCTCCATGACGGCATTGGTTAGGAGGTTCAAATGACTCAGTCAGTTTGGTTCATTGTTATAGATTTAGTTACAGCTACTTGATCTCAGTGGAGCTCATTTGGATGAATTACGGATGGCTTGATCCCCTGAGTAGGGGGTTCGTAGGCAACCACATTGCTGCAGCCCGATGGAGTTGATAAGGTATTGTGTTGTGTTCGGCTTAGATTTGAGAAATCTTCACCGAGATGGAGAATTGTATAGGGAGTGTATAAAATCTTATTAGCAGAGTTTTTTTTAACTCATTAGAGAAGATAGCGCAGAGATCGAAGTTCAACGGCGCACGCAGAAGCCCGAATCAGGCTAAAGACAAAGGTTCGATCGACCGGCCAGGCACGGACCATGCCAGAACATGCACAGAGAAGGAACAAAGTGGGCGGTCGACCGCACGGTTGACCGACTGTAGTGCCGGAGTTTTAGCATAGAGATGGTTTTCTGGAGTTTACCTAGCGGTCGACTGGGCGGTTGACTGCAGAAGGAAGCCGGCCGACTGAGACACGTGACTGGTCGAAATTCTGGCAGTTTCTTAAAGTGATTCTGAGTTCATTTTTGATCGGAATTCAGGTCTGTTGGTTTTCTTTTCTTCAAGAACTCTCTGCCTATATAAAGAGGGATATTGCCCCCTACTATGCATAATGAACTTGATTGATTTAATTAGATCTCTCTCCCTTCTGCCCTGAGGATGTTGGCAATTGTTGAACCTCATTAAATTCATGTATCTCGCTTTCTTTTTTTTGTTTACTTGTTCGTGCGATTGGTGACTATTTTCTGGTGTAGCGTTCTCTGTTGCTGAGAAAACGAGCACCACCATGATGGCCAAGACCTCTTCCCGAGATTGGCTCGACCCCATTTGCCAAGAATCTCAGTTTGGGAGGTATTCTCACTAAGAGTTCTCAGTCAAACTAATCTTTTAAAACAGTATATACATTTCAGTGAGCCGAGACCAATTTTGCAGGCCTTGTATTACTTCAAACGGGCATGTGTCTTTTATATGAACCTTGGATTGTGGTTATTAATATGAAGAGTTTTCTGAGAACAAAGCTTTTCCTGCTGAATTTACCACCCGTCTGTTGCAATCATCCAAGGACTATTTTGAGCTCAGTTAGTTCTGTCTGCGTTGCATGTTACTTTTCATACTTTTTCATTTGCGGACAATGGATATAAAGATTATTTAGCAAGGGTTTGGCTTCACATATTTGCAAATGTTGTATTGAATCATATGTCTGCGATTACGAAAACTGGCTATATGCACACACGCTGCTATTTATGTGTTTCTCTGCCGGCGTATGGCAATTATTCAGATTATTTAGATTGTCAGAGAGAGGATCTGCCTTGATACTTCTGCCTGCGCTCCTGTTTTGTTAGGTTGAGGCTGAGGTGAGGGATCACTCGTCTGTAGACTATGTGGGCCAATGCAAATTTGTTTGGTTCAGGTCTAGTTCTCACATCCAAGCCTAACCTTGTGGCCAATTTCTTCGGCTCTATTATGAATGAGATTTTGAGGTTTAGATTGATTTTTGTAGTCTCTTTCTCTGTTTCTAAGAATGTTTTTTTGATTTTCTTTGAGGTATTAATTGTTGTAGTGGCCTTTAACTTGGGATCTCTTATAACTCAAATCTATAATTTTATCGTTGAGTCAGGTCAGTGGTAATGGTTGAATCTAATTAATTAGTTCAAGTATATATATATATATATATATATAAGATAAACTTGTATCTATATATATATATATATATATATATATATATTATATATATATATATATATATATATATACACACACACACACACACACACATATATCAACTAATTTAATTAGTTAAAATGTATAGATGATGCAGTTGGAGGTTGCTCAGTCGCTATTCATCCTTACCAAGCTAGGTGACTTACCTTAAAGGAAGTGAGGTCCAACCCTAGGCATTAGCGTGGATGGATAAAAGTAATTGCTAACTCAACTGGCCATCCTGGCCCATGGAGAACATGTTTGGTTGGACATCAATTATTTGTTTGTACAGTGAAGAATAATACATATGAACAAGAAACCAATTGATAGTCTATTATTGTTGTTTGGCTTTTCTAGACAATTCAGGGCCTTTCTAGACAATTCAGGGGTTTGTTTTGCCCTAGCAACAATGAATATACAATCCTCATTGGTAATGAGTTCCATGCCCAATCAAGTCTTACAAGATGCATGTGAACTTATAAGAGTGTGATAGAACATGCGAAGTATATAACACGGAGGTCACAAGTTCTAAACATATGCCTACCTTACATTTTCATGGTTATGAGAAAGAATGGATCAGGGGCGGCTCAACCTCTAGGCGAATGAGGCAGTCGCCTAGGGCCCCAAATATAATGGGGCCTCCAAAATTATAGTATAAATTAATATTTAACTAAAATACTAAATATAAAATATAGAAAATGTTTTTTGCTTGTTTAATTGGGCATGCCGGAGTGGTTATTAGACATGATTAGAAATTGTGTGGGCTTTGCCTGTGCTAGTTCAAATCCTGTCATCCACATTTTTTGATTTTTTTCCCCTCTTCATTTTTTATATTAACAGGAAAAGCATGAGTTTTTTTTACTTTCTCAAGCTAATATCCTCCACTCTCTATAACTATTTAATTATAATCAAAGAGGAGTCTCTTCCACTCTCTCAGCTGACTTCTCCACTCTCCCAAACTATTTAATTATAATTAGAGATCCTTCACTCTCTATAACTATTTAATTATAATTAAAGAGGAGTCTCTTCGACTTCCTCAGCTGTCTTTTCCACTCTCCCAAACTATTTAATTATAATTAGAGAATTTTTCAAAATTAAAACTCTCTCTCTGTGCAGCCTCGCTCTTCGCCACCTCCGTCGCCCAGACCTCAGACTGATGGCAGGACCTACAACTGCTCTATAGAAAAAGATACGTTAGCAAAACTTGATTAAGAATTTTGCATCTTAAAAAGCTAGAAGAATTATTTTTTAATAAAATATTGATTAAATAAAATATTAATTAATATTAATTACTTTTTTAAAGTATATTTTAAAAGGGCCCATTCGAAATTTTCGCCTAAGATCTCTCTAGAAATTGAGCCGCACCTGGAATGGATCATAATCAAGATCCTCAGATGCATCTGTACTACCTGTGCTTAAATCAAACAATGGAGAAATTATAAGAAGAAAACAGCAAAAAATTTTCTTGAGAAGAAATACCTTAAGCATCTTTTAATTGGGTGCCCCTCCCCAAACAAAATCCACTTTAAGTGTGAATAATCCTAATCACTTTTAAATTCACACTCAATTACATTTGAACTTAAACGATTCAAATAGCGATCATTTCACCTAACGCAAAAGTTGCAGAGGTAGTTGATGAACCTATTATATTTTAGGGGATTTCGTTTCAGTCACGTATGTTAAGCCGTAAATAGGAAAAAAACTCACTCAAAAAATTATTTTTGCCTCGACCATCTCTTTTTTAAATAAAAGGTGCACGCCGATGTGTCAAGCATAGAAGCGCTACTGAGGGTCACGCGTCAACGTGTAGAGCGGTGAAAAAGACTTAAATGTCCCCCCGCAGTATTAAACCGAATACTGCTACCATAATCACAGTCCTCACAAAAATGCCTTATTTCTCATTTTTTATTAGAACTGTGATTACTGTCATCAATAACATAACTTGAATGTGTTTTTTAAAAAAAATTTGACTAAATTTCGAACCTTAAATGAACATGATAGATCGGTTGCGGCTATAAAATCATCAAAAATCAATGAGCTAACTAAAAAAAAAAAAAAACCTAACAATAGATCTCCACAAGCGATTTAATAAGAAATAATGAAGATCGTAAAGGAATCACATATCTCCACAGCAGATTAAGAAAAGAAAAAAAAAGTAAAAACAGAAAAAAATTGAGAAAAGGATAATAATTTAGAGCTCGTCATATTAGAAAGACACAGAGATTTCCGGTATGACAACGAAGATCGAGGGCGATGTTGAGGGGAGAGCAATATCTGAAACGAATGAGGAAGGGTAACAGAGTAAATGAAAATATATAAAGAATTGATAGTTGGGATGAACAAATTTATGCTGACGTGGCTGAGGCTGTAGGGAATAAAAATAGGGAGGTAAGGTTTTTCCTAATGATGAAAGAAAGTAGGTGATTGTAGCAATTTTTTCCTACATTGTAATGTCTATATCTTTGATTTCATAATGATCATGACCCAGAAAGGTGAGATATAAGACAAGTTAACATAAGATTTACGAGACTTTAGTCCCGGTCTGTATTACTTTACTAAGTAACTTTTTTTATATAGGTTAAAATAACCCAAGTTTATGGGTTAAATGATGTGCCGGCTTAAACAGAGGTTACAAACCCACATTTTCTCTCAGACATCTAAATGCGGATTAAAGCAATTACTTAAATATATTAAATTTATATTTTAATCCGAGAGACTTCTGTTGTTCTGAAGGACTCGAGCTCGAATCTTCTCATTTAAATACAATCATACATCATCCGAATAAAAGATCCATTCTGTTGAAGTTGATGTATATTATTTCAAGTATTTATAAATAAAAAATCAAGTATTTTAGATATTTTGGCCCATGCATTAAGTAGGAGAAAAACGGACGGCTTAAATAATGAGTTGGTTAGTTTAATGGTGTAGAATATTTGAAACCTAATAAACATTGATTTGTAGTGGTTTTTAAATGTTTAGATCATGATCAAATGACTTGAGCAAGAATTTGTATGTCTAAACACATAGATCTAATCAATTCACTACTTTTGGCCATCCATTTTACGCCGCTAGACAGATGGGCAAAAAGTATTCAAAACACTTGATTTTTTTTTAGTTATTTCAAATCATATAGATCAATTTTAATGTAGTGGATCTTTTATTTGAATGTCGGATATTAGTATTTGAGTGGAAAAGAATCGAGCTCGAATCTTTCCGGAACTGCACAAGTCTATCTCTTTAAATCCTTCTTAATCATAAGTTTTAATCTGTTGCCAGGGAAAAAAAAAAAACACTTTAGTGAGGAAGGGCTTATCTTTCATTTAGTAAATTATTAATACTAAGCTCAAAGAACAACATAATTTGGCAACATTTGTGGACCTTGAGTTACAATCCCTGTTTGTTCTCTCTTCTTCTTCTTCTTCTTCTTGACATTCGGTCATAGATACACCAAGCAACCTGTTGGCGGCTACGGCCTATTCACCTAAAATACTAATAGTAACAAAAAAAAAAACATGAAAATGAATTTGATAAGCACAAGACAGTATTTGGATGTTATCATTGGCCAACAACTAAAAAATGAAGTGCCTTTTTTATCCTCCAATTGTTATGACATGGTTTGTTTTGGTTCCACAGCGACAGCTTCATGTTAGGTGTCACACACTAGTGTTAAGGCGCATGCTCTTGTATAATTTGAGAGATCAAGGGCACCGCCCGCCATCAAGATAGTTAAAGATGCGTGGGCTAGCACTGTAGCCTGAAGAAGGAATAATCTTCCGTCACATGATGCTTCAAATGTTCCCCGCTGCGCCGTGGGTAAATTAGACCACAATGCTTTCAACGGTCATCTGTTCGAACACTGTCTCGCGGACATTTCTTCTCCCCCGACAAGGCTCCGGTCAGGCCCCGAATTTGCTCCCTGAAAGCCACAGGTGAATACCGTCAGTGGCTAAGTTAGGGCCCAAAAAAAAAAAAATATGATGCTTCAAATAGTATAGTCATCATGTGCATCAGCTGTTTCCTCAAAAAAAAAAAAACTTATGTGCATCAGCTGAATATATTCCCATATATATTCAACATGCTTGCATTCAACAATTACTTACAGAGTTGATAAAACACGTGACTGCAATGTGCTACACCAAATTAACAAAGTTAATAAGACACGCGATGGCAAAAATTAAAAAGAAAAATTGTGAACAATCACTTATTTCTTAACGTAATTAAAAAAAAAAAAAACTCAACTTCATAATTTTTTTAGCCTCAAGCTCATCCACGTTAGCAAAAAGCAATCATATAGATCAGATCCTTCTTCTTATATGATTTTGTTTTCTTTTTACCCTTTTCTCAGACCACCACTTGGCCCAAAGGAAGGGTGCTACCCATTGCAGGTGAGTCTCATCGCGAGCGGCTTTAGCACCATGAATTATTTGATCTCGATTGTACCACCCTGATCCCGTAGTTACGGAGACGTTACTACGACGTATATACGCAGGTCGAAAATAACCTCATATATACGCTAAACATCAGTACAGGTAAGAATCATAGTTCGAAAATACGTGACGCATTATACATTTTAACATATAAATGCAATTACAAAGTTATTACAAGATGTGACATAATATTATAAGAATGTTACATCATCAATAGGCGCAAATGCGAGAATACAAAGAGACATACAGGCATGTACAGTACAAAAGGCGCTACGAGTTAAAAAAGGGAAACTCAAGAGCCGAGTAGGGGGCCTGGAAGGATAGGGTCTCAGACGGTTTGCCGATGATCCACGCTACATTTGCGCATCTCTGATTAGCAACCGGGAGAATCCACAAGCTCTAAGCTTTAGGATCTGGACATGAGGATCCAGGGGAGTCAGAAACTCCCCAATGAGTAGTGTGGTAAATGCCAAGTGGTGTACAAGGATAAGCACACACATATTGGTAAATCCAAGTGAAAAAAATATGTATTGAAAACTATGTCGCGAGCACAAACATACAGGAGTAGGCAGAAAGATAAAAAATGATATCAAGCTAGGAATATACCTGGTATAATATGATAAGAGTAAGAGACCAGAGGAATAGAACATAAGTGATAAGACAAGATGTAAACGTATATAATAATAATAATAATAATAATAATAATAATAATAATCATAATAGTAGAAATCTGAAGTAAACCCGATGAAAACAAATACGGCAAAACCAACGGTACAAACCCAAGTTTACGGCTTAATGAGATAAGTACGTCGAAGGAATAATCCAAATAAGGAAACCCTCATCTATATACCAAATATCTCACGTCATCGTAAACTAAATTCATACGATCTGAATTGCAGAGCACACAACGAATTATTAATTGACATCTTTTATTATTATTACTTATCCTACTCAGATGTTTAGGTATATGGACTAGCGTTCCAGCACACATATATCCACATCTGAGTAACGAAAGGTTGTTAATGGAAACCAACAGGGATATCAATGAACAATATGTACATTGGGTACCACGCATGCTCGGGACCACAGTCCAGGGTGTTCCGTTGCTGGTGTATGAATTGACCGCAACGCATACAGGAGGGTCATATAAGATGCCATTTTCAAGATGGTACCAAAAATGAGGGAGCCAACACTCTCCTCAGTCAACTGGAGGCTCTCAGGTCAAATCGGAACTTTTAGTTGCACAACATACCTAAACTGTAAAAACGAACATATATTGATATCCGTAAGTTTCCCGGACCCGATGTAAGTTGTCCCTTTTTACAGTTTATTAGATAATTATTAGATTATGGGCATGAGCAGGAACAAGTTAGGAGTATCAGGAGCACAGGTGTATCAAGAGTACGGTTTATACTGGAATATATCAGGATTATCAAGATGTCAGGTCATCATTCCCATTATCTTGATAATTATAAGAGTCAGGTATATCATGCCAGATGTCAGTGATATGATGACAGGGGGTGATATCAAGCAGGTGACAAAAGACAACATAGTAAATGTTAGCACATCATGTGAAAACATGCCAGGCGATACAGGAAAACAGTACTGATATAAGAGATCTGTTCGAATACCGAAAAATCATGCAGTGTCAAAAAAATAGTATAAATAAGATTTCAAACTCTTCACAACCATTAATAGAAGAATAGATAAACTGTCAAGCAGACAATTAGCAAGCGAACGAGCATCCAAGCAGAGCTAAACAAGCTGGAGGCGCGAACAACAAACAACATTTAGTCACTAGAGCCCTTGACGGAGTTATTGGTTAAGTCAGCTTAAAAGGCGAGTCTAAAATTAGGCAGAGTTTCGCCTAAATGAATCTAATGATAAAGCGCTGAGCGCTAAGCATGTCTACTAGGCGGAATATTAGAGACCTGACGATCTAAGCGCACTCCTCTTTCGAGGAAGTTAGGGAGAGCCCGAGGGTTAGAGTACACCTGGGTCTAAGCGCACTCTCGGTAGCTACCGAAACGCATAAGGGTGCAAGGTCTATCACCTATTAGGTAGCCATCTTAGGAGTGGGTAGAAACCCAGTCGGTATAAGGTACCTGCAATGTTAGTACCACACAAGCATACATATAACGTGATAATATCTCGGCTACCGTGGAGTAGTGAAGCTCAGAGGCTGAGTATACAGCCTGGTGGCTAAACGACCACGAAGGGTCGGTCACGCATGGTATAAAACAGTTAAAGAACACATCTTAGGCATGGTATATGTACAGAAAATAAACTATCCTAGTACAAATATTCATCACAGGCATAATACATGCACAATCCTGGGCACTCGGCTATATACAAATATAAGGTCATAGTCCAATACAAAATACGAATACAAAGTCAAATAAAGAACAAAATACAAGTCGACCCGACGAAGCGGGAAAACTCAAAACGAGGCAAGGACACTCGCCTAAATCTTCAGAAAAGCCACGAAGCGAGGACACTCGCCTAAATCTTTAGAAAAGCCGTGAAGTCTCAAAGTCTCAAAACACATGTATGCCACCAGTATTTATATTTACTATATATATGTATATTTGAGAGAGAAAATAAGAGAGAGGAGAGAGAATCAAGAGAGGAAGAGAGAAAGCTGATGGGCCTTTGGGCCAGCAATACTTATGCAGGGGGAGTTACTTAATAGTCTCTCCTCTTTATGAATTTATATCGCATATATATTTACCTTCTTCACCCCTTTGTTGATGATTGATAAAAAAGGAGAGAGAAATTTAGAGAGTTTATATATGCATGTTTATGTTTATGCATATATTTTTATGTTTGTTTATGAGCTTCATTGAATATCTATATATTTTATCTTATACATAAATTAAGAGGGAGCTTCTATGAAGTTTATCTTTAATCCATGCATATATAACTCCATGAATTTTGTCATCATAAAAAAGGGGAGATTGTTGGCCCAAAGGCCCATCACTCTAGTTTTGATGATTAACTCATGTAGTTATAATACAAATGATCTTGTGCTCATTAAGTTTCAGATCTTCAATCAAGATCTTTGTCAGTATTTAGCTTTAATAAAAGATTCAAAGTCAAGTTTTAAAGCTATCACATGTTAATTCAAGAGCTCGCGCTTCAAGATCGCATCAAGTACTCAAAGAGGACTCTAACTCATGGATCAAATTTGGATCAAGTCTACTAGGATAAGAAGATTTTTAAGAAAAGACTTGAGTCAAGAGTTTGTAAGTTTAAGATTTTTGTTTTAGGATAAAAGTAAAGGATAGATTAGTTGTGGATTGCTCAAGCTTATACACACTCACAAAAGTTTAGTTTTCGAAAAATACGGTTTTGATTTTTGATTAAATTTCTATATCTCAAAAACTAGTTCGTATGTTTATAATGTGTTGATTTTTCATCACACATACTTGTGATATACTGTATTACATGAACTTATTTTTGAAGAATTTATAGAGATTTATTAGATTTTAAAATGGATGTAAAAGGGTGTTTAAAAAATTTCAAAATAGAGTTTTTGAGTATCGCCGGTTGACCGCACGGTCGACCGATAGCAATGCCGGTCGACCGACGTGCACAAGCCTATGTGACTTGAGCTCAATCGACCAATCGATCGACCGCAGTAGAGATCGGCCAACCGATTAGTCGACTAATTGAGTCTGCAGAGCTCTCAGGTTTATCAGTCGACCGGGCGGCTGACCATTCTGATGATCTGCTCGTTACCCTTATAGTTTTCTGGTCATAACTTTTTATTCTTATATTTAATCAGTATAATTTAAATTGAATTTCAAAGATAACTTTTAGAGCTACATTTCTTATTCAATGGTCATTTTCTGATTCAAATAATAAAGATGTCATATATTAGGTTGAAGTCTATTCTTATTCTGAAAATAGTTTACAGTTTTTGGTTTGATACCTTTCAGTATTTTGTTGACAAATTTCTACTCCAATAAGATATTGATTTGATTTAAGTTGTATTAGAAAGAATAATTAAAGATCGACAAATTCTACCTATATATTCATTTCCAAATTCTAAAATTTTGGGCCTCAAAACTGTGCTCAAAGTTGATCTATTCCACAGACTGGGTCTGTGGTCGGTCGACCGCCAGGCTCCAACGGTCAGAGGTCGACCGGGCAGTCGACCGACAGGCCATTTTTGGCACTTTTTAGACCCCAATGGCTAGTTTTTCTTGGTCTATAAATGTGAGGTTTTTGGGTGAGTTTTAAAGAAGTTTTTCAAGAGCTTATTTTCCCATCTTCAATAGAGTTTTCCCAACAAGTTTTAGAACTTCATTTTCATATCCAAAGAGAGTTTTTCAAGAGTGATTCTCTTAAGTTTTTAAAAGTATTTTCTTGAGTTTTTCACATTCAAATTTATCTAGTTTTTCTCACACAAGCTTGAGCTTTTCATTGCTATATCCATCCTCTAGGATCCTTGTTGTGAGATTGTTTGTTAGTGATTAAGAGAAGTGATCACCAAGTATTCAAATATATTTTTGGAGGAGTTAGAGGTTGCGGCCTCAGCGACTTGCGGGAACAAGTAAGGGACTTGAGAGTCCAAGAGTTCTTGAGGGAGCTCGTTGTAGGTGTAGCGGCACCAAATGATCTTGAGGGATCATTTATAGTGAAAATCATTCATTGCGGTGAGAGCGAGGACGTAGAGCAAGTGGCTCGAACCTCGAAATAATTCTCTCATGTTTACAATTGCTCATCTCTCTCTACTCACTTATGTTTAATATCTTACTTGTTCATGTTGTTGTTATCTTTATATGCTTGATATTACTTGTGCTTAATTAATATATTTACTTGGGTTGTTTAATATCTAGCATTGTTATTATTGTTCACTCTCTACATGCTTGATATTACGCTCACACTAGTACTGGACCAAGAGAGCTATAGTAACACCTCAACTCTCAATGTAGAGGAATCTTGAGAAGAAGTCCAGAGCCCTTCGTCGGGAATTCAGCTTCACTCTTTGGCTATACATTGTGTGAAGTTTTAGTTTGCATAATTAGTATTTAATTTCGCATTATTTGACATTAGATTAACACATCACTTATTCACCCCCTCTAGGTGATTTACAAAAGCAAGAGAGAGGGAGAGCTAGAGAAAAAGAGTTCTAGAGAGAAAGAGAGATCAAGAGAGAAAGAGTTCTAGAGAGAAAGAGAGATCAAGAGAGAAAGCGTTCTAGAGAGAGAAGAGTGAGCTAAAGAGAAAATAGAAGAGAGAGAAGAACTTGAATCAGAGAGAACAGGAGGTGGGGGAGAGAGAGAATCAGGAGAGAGAGAAGAAATGAAGGAAAGAAAAGAAAAAAGGGAAGAAAGAGAGGGGGTTGCTGCCCCTCTCATGCATAGGGTTGGCCGTGGGCCAGGCGGCGCCAGCTGCCGCGGCGGCTAGGGGTGGCCACCGGCCACCCCAAGGAGGAGTGGGGGGGTGGTGAAGGGTGGTTTTATAGTTGGAGATGGAAGTGATTTTGGCGGTAGTGGAGATGAAATTTAAGGGAGTGGACATGGTGGTTTTATCTGGTCGTGGTGGGGAGTTTGGTGGTAGTGGTTCTGGGAAATGGTGAAGAATTTGAGAAATTTGAAGGAGGTGGTGGTGGTGAGATGATGGTTTTTGATGGAAATAGAAGGTAGTGGATAAAGGAATTTGAAGAGGAAGAAGATGGGCTGATGGCGGTGGCACCGGAGGTGGCCGGCGCCAGGCCCAAGGTGGCGATGGTGGTGGCGTTCTCCAGGGAGAAAAGGAAGAGGGAGAGAAGAAAGAGGGGGACGAGAGAGAGAGAGAGAGAGAGAGAGAGAGAGAGAGAGAGAGAGAGAGATTGAATGAGAATGATGGAAGGGGGTATGATGGGGACCGGCCCATGTGGGGGGGGGGGAACTGGGCCGCAGGTGGTTGATTGAGGGAAAAGAAAAGAAAAAAAGAAAAAAAATGAAAAGATACCAAAAATAATAATATTATAATAATATCGGAAAGTATTGACTCTTCCAGAAAAATTTCAAAAAATACCCAGAGGTAAAAAACATCACCATGAGAAATAATATGAAATCTATTTTTAGAAATAAAAATTTATTTTTAAATTAAAAATCTTGGAATCAATCAGCGATACTGACCGGCACCAAATCCGGCCGAGTTTTGATTAATTCAGAAAAATCTCCAAAAATACATTATAATAGAAAATATGATTTTAAGAAATAATATGAAAGCAAATTTAGAAATTTGATTCCATTTGTAAATTAAAATCCTAGAATCGACCAGCGATACCCGTCGAGACCGATTTTGAAGATTTTACAATTTAATTCGGAAATATTCCAGAAAATCATGAAAATTCTAAAATATTAGAAAATGATGTTTGAAATTGAAATAAGTCAAATTTGACTAGCGAAAAGACCAAATCAAGCAAAAAACTAGGATTGGGTCTCCAATTCGCATAAATATTTATAAAACAAAAAATAATACATGAAGTAATTTAAAAAATATGATCGAGAATCTGAATACGTAACTAAGTACGTAATCCGGAAAAGGGATGTTACATTATATCCACCTTACAAAAATTTTATCCTCAAAATCTCGATAATGAACACAGGAAGGACAGATACGAGGATTATACCAATTAAGGTATGACTAACTAAGGGTAATCTCTCAACAGACTGATCAATAAATCTGGGCCTAGACATTTTTCGCACTTCCTACCATATAATTCTTCAGATAGTGCCATATCATTATAGATCTAATAACTGTTAATAAGAGAATTCTACTAGAAGAAGATAATTAAGACTCTAAAAGGTCCGATTGGACTACCCAATCTTTTTTAGAGTGACAAGATAAGCTGGATATAAGAAGAGTCTCTAAACTTCCTTAAAGACTTTAACAAAATTGTGATTTGAATTCCATGTCTTTGCCCGACACTATATAACCGGAATACCGTGTAGCTGAACTATCTTTCTCATATAATTATATGCCAGAACTACTGTACACAGACCATTCAGAATAATATAAAATAAGATGACTTCGGCACTGGCCAACTTTCACTGTTTGAATTCTGCTAGAATCGACGGAGATTACTCCTTTCAAATAGACGAGACTCCAAAATACGATACTTACCTGTTCAGAGTTCATACTTACTCTATGGGTCTATTTGGTTGTCGTAACTGGCCGTAATTCGTAGTTGTAATTGGTGAAGTCTTTTACAATTGTAAATGAGTTACATGTATGTAAATTTTACGGTGTTTGGTTGGTAATATAAAATTGTAAAGTGGGAAAGTGTATTGTACTTTACGGTGTTTGGTTGTCGTAATGTATAAGTCGTAAGTGAAAAGTTGACCACAAAATCAACTATTTGGTGATTTTAAAAGTTTTAATACTGCAAATAAATATTAAAAAAAGTTAAATATTAAAATTTTTTAATATTAATATAAAAAAATATTACAAATTTGTATGACCACAAAATTAATTGTAACTGGGCTGTAAGTGAGTGATAACTGGGTTGCAAGTGAGTGTTAGTTGAGTTACGTAAGTCTTTTACGAATTACGGTCCAAACAAACGCCGTAGTTGTAACTGGGTAGTAAGTTATTTACGAATTACGGAGTTTTACGCGAAACAAACGGCCCCTACGTCGCATGAAGCTGTTCCCGACAGAGAGTTTGTAATAACACTACTAAATATTTTGTCTATTTTTTGCCACTCTGAAAATAGATTATAATATCGTAGATAAAGAAAACCCGATAAACTGATCGCAGATACATAAATAAAGAACAACTGATAATAATAAGTTCTGAATACTGGGTGTCAATATCTTTGAGAAGCATAACTAAGAACTCATAATAACTGCCTTCTGAATATTAACCTGACTATAAATTAAATATCTAGTGAATACTCAAGTCCTGCAATGTTGGCCGAATAGATTGTCAAGAAAGATTATGACAAGCTTGTTCAGACACAAAAAGAAAACCCGGTTCATTAAATCCATGAAAACAAGTTAGGCGGGAGAAATCCGAGGAATGAGGTTAGAGTACTAAACACTATCGGAACTAGTCACGAATGAAGTGCAACCTAGGTGAGGCCATTGCGTAACACAACATCAGGCGCTATACACTAGGGTGCGGCAGAGCTCACGAGGTGAAGCCAGGGCGTAACACATTACAAATCTTAAGCGCCAGGGTACCGCAAGGCTCACGCCTGGTTGAGCTTGCATGCGTAGAACACGACTCTCGATTGGCGAGGCTAGCGGAGTCCGTAACTCATCAAACCCATGAAGATTACTAAGTATTGTGGCTCTGAGCTCAGTGAAGCCCATAGAAGAGATCATGATTACTATTGGAATACTATAGAAAATATAATAGTTCTGCCTGAAAGAAGTTCTGAATCTGCAAATTTGTCTCATACTGACGCTCTTGGTGTAATGATATAGCCTATCTGATTACGTACATTATAACTACCCTACTTTCTGTACTGATCTTCACTTTTTGTGCTAATTCCCATAAAATACCTATATATATAATAGACTGATAAGCCGAAGGACTGGCCGATATAAGATAACACGATGCACTAGAATCAAAGAATGCCAGAGTAGGATGAGGACAATCATATCTGTCCTGCCGCTACCTTACTAGTCTGACATATCTTAAGTTGGTATAAAGGCTATGAAAATCGGAATAGTAAAAATGGAAGAGATAGGAATCAGCATGGAAAAAGGAGGTGGACACGAAAAATCTAAGATTGATGATGATAGTGTAATAAGGAGGATATAATATAGAGAACTTACCAACTCAAAGACATGATAAAAGGGGGATAATGGTTACGGGTGGTACCTTCAGGATTCCTGTTCCAGATATTAGACATCCCTTCCTGTTTTCACTCCATTCAATATCTTGACTTTCCCTTCAGTTAAATTATATGTTTGTCTCCTATTGCCATCTGTCTTAGCTCTTGGTCTCCTCTGTACCTGACTATATGCTTGTTGTTGGGAATGAAGTGAGGTTCTTCTGTCGATAGGTCCTGGATTCTCTCCCAACGGTGGTACGGGATGTGTTGATCGGATCAGTGCAGTGTTCTCTGCCTTCTTGAATGGACAACCACTCTTCAAATGATCTTCAAACCCGCACACAAAACATAATTCATAAGCTTTCATGGTGGTTACATTGTAAGTGCATGGGCTTCAGACAGTACCCATATATCATATGCTGAGGGTGAGCTTAGAGTGTTGCTTGGATAGCAGGGTATCTAGGGGCCTGTCTAAGTCTTTACTTTCCATCAACTGAGATGGTCTCTTTGCCGACTTTATTTACATTTTATCCTGATTTTTCTTCTCCAGTTCCTATTCTAACTTTCGAGCAATGGAGAAAATTTGAGAATACATCTTGGGCTGCTGAGGTATAAGGAACATCGTGATCTTCATTTTTAGGCCTTGCTGGAATCTACTTGATTGGTTCTCCTCATCAGCTACCTTGTACGGTGCAAACTGACTATACCTTAGGAATTTTTTAGCATACTTGTCTACCATTCCATCCTCTTCCTGTAATCTTATAAATTGTTCTTTCATCTCTTTCTGAGCTGTTATGGGGGAAGAATCTCTCTTATAAATCCTTAAAAATTGGTCCCAAGTGATGAATTTCTCCAGACTCGCTTCTTCCGCTAACCACTATCTTCTGGACACATGAATAAAAACGAGGATCCTAAAAACTTATAGATTACTTAGTCTCTTCAAATATATTCAAATATTTTCCTTTTTATGGATTTTGTGGGTGTAATCCGCTGAAAACCCTCACGAGACAACACTCGTCTTCTAGGGTAACCTAGAGGTTTAACGGCTTGTTGCACGTGCTAAGTGCAATTGTGATTCCTACGAAAGTGAGTTATCTAGTTTAGTTTTTCTTTTTCTTTTTGATTTTTACTCGAGGACGAGCAAAAAGATAAGTGTGGGGGTGTGATTGGTAGTGAAAAGTGCATTTTTATCATTACATTTACCATCACATTTTCATATTTATTCATATAATTCTGCACATTTACTAATATTTTATTATTTATTGAGTGCAGGCCTTGAGAAATAAAAATAAAGGAATAAAGCCTCAAAAGAAGCCCAAAAGCCCATGTTTAAAGCCCAATGTAAAAGTTGCAATTAACAACTGTCAAAGTTGCAAATACCAAGGGCAAAAGTTTCAAATACTAAAAGAAGAGGGAAGGATAGACTTCTATTCAACCCTAAACACTTGCAGGATGAGGATAAAAGCCAAAGAAGGATCGCAAATTCGTTGATAAAAGATTTGGGATCTAGGTAACTTGCTTCCCAAGTTATCCCGAAATCTCAAGATGAAGAGTTAGGATGCAACTTCCAGAAGACTTCACCCAGATGGACGGACCAGGGGAGGCTACGCGCCAAAGCGCGTGGCCAACCGACATGACTTGGCCGTGGAAACGCGGCCCAAGCCGCGTTTCCGCGGCAATCTGGATGAGTCCAGGGAACCGTTTTCGTGGAGGAGTTGTTCTGGGACTCTACTTCCTTCTGCACCTATAAATACCCCTGCAGAGCAACAGAAAAGGGACGTACAGCGCAGTACAGAGCAAAAGCTAGGGTTTTTAGGCTTTCTTCTAGTTGTAGTTTAGATTTTTCTTTTTCTTTTGTAATTTTTATTTTTACTAAGATGAGAGGATATTTTCATGGAGGAAGGAGACCAGATTATATTGAGGTGACATCGGTGTAAGTAGTCCTTTCTTTCATTGTTAATAAAATCAATTCGAAGTTTGTTTCTTTTTATTTATTATTCTTCTATTGTTGTTTTTGTTCTTCTATTTTTGGTTTATTTTCTCTGATGTCTTGCAAACCGTGAGAACTGGTCGCTTCGAGACTGCCTAGCCAAAGAAGTGCCATTGATGGCCTATGGAGATGAACAAGCCTTCTCTTTAGTTTGTCTTTTCTTTTAGTAGTGTAGATCGCGAAGGTGGAAGATCCTATACGCCATTCTTGAATGCCTTCAGAGACAAGGTAAGTCGTTGCAAACGGATCAAAGGTAAGTAGGGCAGAAGAGGTAAGTAATTATTTTTAGTTTTTCTTCTTTCTTTGTAATTTTAGTGTAGATTACCAACTCACATCATTCTTTTCTTCCGACTTCATTGTAAATACCATTGTAAATAACAAAATAAAAAAAGAGATAACTTATTAACCAAGTTTCTATCGCTAGTCCCTCCCTGAGGATCACGACCCGCATAGCCATTGCTACCGCGGATTAGAATTGAGCACCTTGCACATCTTGTTCTAAATCTAAAATCGGTATTTTGTGTGCAGGTAAAATCTCAATCAAAATTTTGCAAAATTTTGATTGAGATTTTCCTGCACATAAAATACAGAATATTATATTTAGGAAAAGGATGTGCAAGGTGCTCAATTCTAATCCGCGGTAGCAATGGCTATGCGGGTCGTCATCCGCAGGGAGGGACTAGCGATAGAAGCTTGGTTAATAAGTTATCTCTTTTTTTATTTTGTTATTTACAATGGTATTTACAATGAAGTGGGAAGAAAAGAATGATGTGAGTTGGTGATCTACACTAAAATTACAAAGAAAGAAAGAAAAACTAAAAATAATTACTTACCTCTTCTGCCCTACTTACCTTTGATCCGTTTGCAACGACTTACCTTGTCTCTAAAGGCATTCAAGAATGGCGTATAGGATCTTCCACCTTCACGATCTACACTACTAAAAGAAAAGACAAACTAAAGAGAAGGCTTGTTCATCTCCATAGGCCATCAAGGGCACTTCTTTGCCTAGGCAGTCTCGAAGCGACCAGTACTCACGGTTTGCAAGACATCAGAGAAAATAAACCAAAAATAGAAGAACAAAAACAACAATAGAAGAATAATAAATAAAAAGAAACAAACTTCGAATTGATTTTATTAACAATGAAAGAAAGGAGTACTTACACCGATGTCACCCCAATACAAGCTGGTCTCCTTCCTCCATGAAAATATCCTCTCATCTCAGTAAAAATAAAAATTACAAAAAGAAAAAGAAAAATCTAAACTACAACTAGAAGAAAGCCTAAAAACCCTAGCTTTTGCTTTGTACTGCGCTGTACGTCCCTTCTCTGTTGCTCTGTAGGGGTATTTATAGGTGCAGAAGGAAGTAGAGTCCCAGAACGACTCCTCCACGAAAACGGTTCCCTGGACTCATCCAGATTGCCGCGGAAACGCGGCTTGGGCCGCGTTCCGCGGCCAAGTCATGTCGGTTGGCCACGCGCTTTGGCGCGTGGCCTCCCCTGGTCCGTGCATCTGGGTGTAGTCTTCTGGAAGTTGCATCCTGACCCTTCATCTTGGGATTTTGGGATAACTTGGGAAGCAAGTTACCTAGATCCCAAATCTTTTATCAACGAATTTGCTATCCTTCTTTGGCTTTTATCCTCATCCTGCATGTGTTTAAGGTTGAATAGAAGTCTATCCTGAAAAACAACTAGAGGGGGGGGGGTGAATAGGGTAATTGCTAATCTTAAAAATTTAACTCTCTAAATGCGGAACCTAAAACAAGTGAGGCTCAACTTAGTACAATTCAACAAGTGTAGCCGAATTCCCCTTGCGAGGCTCTGGACTAAACTCCTCTTGATTCCCCTTGATATGGGTTGAGGCGCTATGTGAAGCTCTTGTTGGATGAGTACGGGATTGGCACACACAAGTATGAAATGGATGATATGAAGAGTGATGCAAACACAATGATATATGGCAAGAATTATAAGCAAGCAAATAGTAGCACAAGAAAATTAAACAATATCGCAAGTATGCAATAGAAAGCAACAAGGAACTATTGAAATGTAAAGCAAGAATTGGACGCAAAGGCAATCGCAAACAAAGTGATTTGTTTCGAGGTTCGAGCCACCGCTCTACTCCCCGCCTTCACCTCCGTGAAGGGTTTCCACTATCCACCGAGGACGCCTTTACAATTTGGTCTACCGAAGACCGAGCACCGAGCTCCACCGAGTACAAAGGACCTCTACCGAAGAGGTTGCTCCACAAGGAAAGGATTACAAGAACAAAGTGATCACAACAAGATCACTACACTCTTTCTCAAACTCTTTTACAAACACTCTCACTTCAATTACAACTTCACTATAGAATGAGTATTGAATTTTTGGCTCTATGAAGTGTGGTGAGAAAAACTTCAGTTGTAGAGTGATATTAGCAATCAAACACAACTGAAAAACTAGCTCAAAAAGAATTGAAATGAAAGCTTTAAACTCTTTTCTTTTCTCTTTTGAAAACAATACAAACTTGAGGATTTTCTAAGTAATATGCAAGAGAGACTTCTCCTCTATTTATAGGGTTAAAAATAGGTTAAAAATAATTTCTTTTTGTCTTATTTTCTCTGAAAAAGCTCCCCAACAACTCTCCAAAAATCTGTTAAAGCTGAAAACAAAAACAGTTTTTCAGAATAGCCCAAAGAGGAAAGAGCCGTTAGGCTACAGCAGGCCTGGCGGTCGACCGGTCTGGTCGACCGCCAGCACAGCTGCAAAGAGCCGTTGGCGCCCGGTCGACCGGTCCGGTCGACCATCCCAAAAGAGGAAACACAGTTTTCTTCTTCCGGTCGACCGGTCCGGTTGACCGAAAAAAACCGAGAGCAATTTTCTCTCCGTCGGTCGACCGGTCCGGTCGACCGACAGACATGCACAAACAGTGCATGTCCAGACACATCGCCGGTCGACCGGGCCGGTCGACCGAAGTTGCCTGAAACAGAAAACTGGGCTGTTTTGAGTTAGAAAAATTTTGAGAAATATTTTAAAAATACATATAGCTCAGTATTATGCAGAAGATAGTTTATACACATGTTTTAACAAGATTTTCAAGATATAAAGCTTTTGGTACATGTTTATATAAACTAAGGCATAAAACTTAGAAATAACCATTTTTAAAACATAGGAAATATATGAAACAAGTGTGTGTGCAAATCCTAGAGCCAAATTTCATATACTCAAACTTTAACATTCTATTTCTTACAATATTTCTAAGGACTTCAAGATCTTCAATAGGCTTCTTCATATGATCTTCAACACTTGTTCCTTGAGCCCAATTGGAGTTGACTTGAGTCAAATTCTTGTATTTGAGAGAGAAGACTTCTAGAATGAATAGAAATCTGAAACACACTTAAACAACAAATGTTATTAGTACAAATAACTAATATGTTTTGTAATCATCAACATACACTAATCATGGGTGATTGTAACCTTGGGCCAACAATCTCCCCCTTTTTGATGATGACAAAACATATAGGTTATTTAAATAAACATGGAAGAGGAGTTTGAAAAACTCCCCCTCAAATAATGCTATGTATAAAAATTTGACTATGGAAGCACAATACATAAAGCATTCAAGGCAAAATAGTTTAAATAGTTTTGTCAAAAACTTAACTAAACAAACTTAACAAACTCAAACAAATTCAAAATATCAAATTCTTAAACTTATTCTCCCCCTTTTTGTCATACATCAAAAAGGGTTAAAATTCAAAAAAATGTTTATTTTAAGAATCCATAATGCAAACATTCAACTCACCACAAATAAATGAAAATCTAGCATAGTCTAAAGGTTTAGTAAAAATATCGGCAAGTTGAAAATCGGTAGAAACATAATCAATATCAATATCACCTTTCTCATAATGATCTCTAAGAAAGTGATACCTAATGTCAATGTGTTGGTTTTACTATGTTGATTTGCATTCTTTGTCATGTGAATAGTACTGGTATTATCACAAAATATTTTAATATGATCAAAGTGTAAATCATAGTCAAGGAGAGTATGTTTCATCCAAAGAACTTGTGCACAACAAGCTCCGGCTGCAACATACTCCGCCTCGGCGGTTGATAGGGCTACCGAATTTTGTTTTTTGGAAGACCAAGATACAAGACAATTACCTAAGAATTGACATGTTCCACTTGTGCTCTTCCTATCTACCCTACAACCCGCATAGTCGGCATCCGAAAAACTCTTCATTTCAAATAATCCGGTTTTAGGATACCACAAACCCATTTCAATAGTGCCCTTAAGGTATCTAATTATGCGTTTAACCGCAATTATATGAGATTCTTTAGGACAAGATTGAAAACGTGCACAAAGACAAACGGAAAACATAATATCCGGCCTACTAGCCGTCAAATAAAGCAAACTACCAATCATGCTTCTATAAAGTTTAATGTCTACACTTTTACCTTGTTCATCCTTGTCAAGCTTTGTAGTTGTTGCCATGGGAGTTTTGCTTACTTTCGATCCTTCAAGCCCAAACCTTTTGATTAGTTCCTTTGTGTACTTGGCTTGATTGATGAAGATCCCATCCTTCTTTTGCTTGATTTGGAGTCCAAGGAAATAGTTGAGTTCCCCCATCATAGACATTTCGAATTCATCCTTCATGCATGATTCAAAAGCTTTGCAAAGAGATTCATTAGTAGAACCAAAAATAATATCATCTACATAAATTTGCACAATAAGAATATCCTTTTCTACATGTTTTGTAAACAAAGTTGTATCAATTTTACCTTTCTTAAAACCATTTGAAGTCAAAAATGAAGAAAGTCTTTCATACCAAGCCCTAGGGGCTTGTTTTAAACCATAAAGAGCTTTATCTAATTTAAAAACAAAATCCGGATGTGTAGGATCAACAAACCGGGGGGTTGTTCAACATACACCTCCTCTTCAATAAATCCATTTAGAAAAGCACTTTTAACATCCATTTGAAATAATTTGAAATCTTTATATGAGGCAAATGCTAGTGTCATCCGTATGGCTTCAAGCCGTGCTACGGGTGCAAAGGTTTCTTCAAAATCGATCCCTTCGATTTGAGTGTAACCTTGGGCAACTAACCTAGCCTTGTTTCTAACTACATTACCCGATTCATCCAACTTGTTCTTAAAGATCCACTTAGTACCAATTGTTGGTCTATCGTGGGGCCTAGGAACAAGGTGCCAAACTTGGTTGCGCTCAAATTGATTGAGCTCCTCTTGCATGGCTAGCAACCAATATGAATCGGCCTCGGCTTCGAGGACATTTTTGGGTTCAATATGAGAAATGAATGCATAGTTACCACAATAGTCATGAAGTCTAGAGCGAGTGGTTACCCCTTTTGATACTTCACCTATGACGAGGTCCTTGGGATGATGCGGATTGTATCTCCAATCCTTTGGTAGTGGTTGAGTAGGCTCCACCTCATGTGTTTGATTTTCATTCCCTTGTGCCTCTTCCACTTTAGCTTTGCTTCCTTCATCATCCTTTGGTTTGTCTCCCATAGTAGAAGCATCCTCCAAGGTCACTTTCTCCATACCTTCATCCAATGCATCTATTTCTACAACATTCTTAACAAACTTGTTAGATTCCTCAAACTTAACATGAATAGACTCTTCAATAGTCAATGATGATCTAATGAAAACTCTATAAGCCTTACTAGTATTTGAGTAACCTACAAAAATAGCCTCATAAGATTTAGGATCAAATTTTCCTAAATTATCTTTTGTATTTAAAACAAAACATTTGCATCCAAAAACTTTGAAATAAGAAACATTTGGTTTTCTAGAAAAGTACATTTCAAAAGAAGTTTTAGTAGTATTTTTACATAAGAAAACACGATTAGATATGTAGCATGATGTATTAACGGCCTCGGCCCACAAATAATGTGGTAGACCGTATTCACTAAGCATTGTCCTAGCCATCTCTTGTAATGTTCTATTTTTCCGTTCAACTACTCCATTTTGTTGTGGAGTTCTAGGACAAGATAGTTCATGCTTTATTCCATGTTCATCACAAAAAGTAGTAAATGGTTGGTTAATGAATTCACCTCCTCTATCACTTCTTATTCTCAAAATCGAAACATCTTTTTCTTTTTCAACTCTTTTCTTAAAAGTTTGGAAATACGAAAATGCTTGGCTTTTATGTTCAAGAAAGAAAACCCAAGTAAACCTTGAAAAATCATCAACCAAAACATAAGCAAATCTATTCCCACTTAGACTTTTGGTTTGTGTAGGGCCAAAAAGATCCATATGGATTAACTCCAAAGGACGTGATCTCATGATATCCTTAATTGACTTGAAAGAAGACTTAGTTTGTTTCCCAAATTGACATGCGTCACAAACTCGGTCCTTTTCAAAATTCAAGTAAGGAATACCTTTCACCATTTCCTTTGTGTTTAACCTAGAAATGTGATCAAAAGAAATATGCCCTAATCTCCTATGCCACAACCAAGAGTCATCATCGAGGGCTTTCAAACAAGTAATATTACAAGACATATTTAACATATCAATCATATAAACATTACTTTCACGAAAACCGGAAAATACACAAACATTAGAAGTTCTATCAATTACTTTACAAGCAACATTATCAAAAACAATATCAAAATCTTTATCACAAAGTTGACTAACACTCAAGAGATTATGCTTGAGGCCATCAACTAAAACTACATTTTCAATTAAAGGAGAGGTGCCAAGTTTTACATTACCAATACCGATGATTTTACCCTTGGCGTCATCTCCGAAGGTGACGGTGCCACCTTCATGATATCTTGATAGGGTTGCAAAGTTGTTGATGTCCCAAGTCATGTGCCTTGAGCAACCGCTATCAAGATACCACAATCCTCTACGTCGTTGGGATTTGGAAAGTACCTACATCATTTAACATAATTGTTGATTTTGGTACCCAAACTTTCTTGGGTCCTTAAAGTTAGTGCCTCGAACCCAAACATTATGACGTGAAACGTTTAATCTATCATAGCAAAAATTGGCTAAGTGCCCTTTCCGTCCACAATGTGAACATGAGAACACTCTACCATACATGAATGCATGATGTGTATGTGTAGTGTGAGCATGTTTTGGGGTTTTGCCATGTTGTTTAGGTTGTGTAGCATGAACATGAACATGAGCATGAGCATTTTCTTTGGGGCTTGTTTCTTAGGAAATATAGCCTCAATTTTCTTCTTGTTAAACTCACAATTTTTCAAAACAACACTTAATGAGTCTAATCTTTCCTTAAGCATAGAAACTTCATTAGAATCAATTAGTGGGGCCTTACCTTTGCAAGAAATCTTATACTTTTCAAAATCATTTTTGGTAGTGGCCAAAGTGGAAACCAAATCATCTTTTTTCTTTGTAAGAGTAAAAACTTGAAGACTTAAAGATTCATTATCCTTTTTCATTTTAAGATACTTTTTCTTTAAGAAATCATAGTTTTGTGACAACTCAACAAAAGCCTCTTCTAACACATCCATAGAAAGTTCATTATCATGAGAAGGGAAAGAGGTTACCTTGCTTGTGCCTTCATTAGCCATGAAGCACATGTTGGCGGTGTCTATTTCTTCCTCGGATTCGGTCTCCGAATCCCAAGTTGCCTTCATAGCCTTCTTCTTGTAAGGCTTCTTAGAAGTGGAGGGCTTAGCTTTGTCCGGACACTCCGCAACAATGTGTCCGGGCTTTTGGCAATTGAAACAAGTGATCTTTCTTTCTTCTTTGCCTCCTTGCCATCTTCTTCTACCTTGGTACTTCGCCTTGTTGTACATCCTCCGGACATTCTTAACAAGGAGTGAAAGCTCCTCATCATCTTCTTCTTCATCGTCTTCATCGGAGTGTGTAGCTTGACTCTTGAAGGCGATAGTCTTCTTTTTAGAAGGAGCCATATCCTCCCTTGCTTTCCTTTCCATCTCATGGGTTTTGAGGTTCCCAATGAGACCTATGAGCTCCATCTCTTCATTGTCGTTGAGTTCCTTTAAGGTTGTAGCTTTAACTTCCCATGAAGGAGGAAGAGCTCGGATGATCTTCCTTACTCTTTGATCATTGTTGATATCTTCACCTAAAGAAGAGAATCCATTAGTAATCTTTGTAAATCTTGTAACCATATCATCTATGGTTTCATTTTCTTGCATGCTAAATGTTTCATATTGAGACCGAAGAAGGTCAATCTTAGCCTTCTTTACTTGTGAGGTCCCCTCATGAGTGACTATCAAGTGTGACCAAATCTCAAATGTGGATTTGCAATGGATAACCCTAGAAATGTCATCATCATTAAGGGCTTGTAGAAGTGCATAGTGAGCTTTGGCATTGGCATCGAATTCCTTAGTCTCTATTTCGGACCAAGTGGATTCGTCACCGGGGGGTACACTAAAGGACTTAGTCACGTCCTTTGCAACTCGGTTACCTAGAGATTGCAAAAACACGGTCATCTTAACTTTCCATATGGGAAAGTTAAGTCCATCAAATTTAGGAAGGGTCTTAATTCCATCGGCCATCTTTACTATATGAAAATGAATGAAATGATTAGCAAATTAGGATCTTCTCTAAGGTTGTTAAACCAAATCCTAGAGTCCAAGCTCTGATACCAATTGAAAAACACCTAGAGGGGGGGTGAATAGGTGTAATTGCTAATCTTAAAAATTTAACTCTCTAAATGCGGAACCTAAAACAAGTGAGGCTCAACTTAGTACAATTCAACAAGTGTAGCCGAATTCCCCTTGCGAGGCTCTGGACTAAACTCTCTTGATTCCCCTTGATATGGGTTGAGGCGCTATGTGAAGCTCTTGTTGGATGAGTATGGGATTGGCACACACAAGTATGAAATGGATGATATGAAGAGTGATGCAAACACAATGATATATGGCAAGAATTATAAGCAAGCAAATAGTAGCACAAGAAAATTAAACAATATCACAAGTATGCAATAGAAAGCAATAAGGAACTATTGAAATGTAAAGCAAGAATTGGACGCAAAGGCAATCGCAAACAAAGTGATTTGTTTCGAGGTTCGAGCCACCGCTCTACTCCCCGCCTTCACCTCCGTGAAGGGTTTCCACTATCCACCGAGGACGCCTTTACAATTTGGTCTACCGAAGACCGAGCACCGAGCTCCACCGAGTACAAAGGACCTCTACCGAAGAGGTTGCTCCACAAGGAAAGGATTACAAGAACAAAGTTATCACAACAAGATCACTACACTCTTCTCAAACTCTTTTACAAACACTCTCACTTCAATTACAACTTCACTATAGAATGAGTATTGAATTTTTGGCTCTATGAAGTGTGGTGAGAAAAACTTCAGTTGTAGAGTGATATTAGCAATCAAACACAACTGAAAAACTAGCTCAAAAAGAATTGAAATGAAAGCTTTAAACTCTTTTCTTTTCTCTTTTGAAAACAATACAAACTTGAGGATTTTTCTAAGTAATATGCAAGAGAGACTTCTCCTCTATTTATAGGGTTAAAAATAGGTTAAAAACAATTTCTTTTTGTCTTATTTTCTCTGAAAAAGCTCCCCAACAACTCTCCAAAAATCTGTTAAAGCTGAAAACAAAAACAGTTTTTCAGAATAGCCCAAAGAGGAAAGAGCCGTTAGGCTACAGCAGGCCTGGCGGTCGACCGGTCCGGTCGACCGCCAGCACAGCTGCAAAGAGCCGTTGGCGCCCGGTCGACCGGTCCGGTCGACCGTCCCAAAAGAGGAAACACAGTTTCCTTCTTCCGGTCGACCGGTCCGGTCGAGCGAAAAAAACCGAGAGCAATTTGCTCTCCGTCGGTCGACCGGTCCGGTCGACCGACAGACATGCACAAACAGTGCATGTCCAGACACATCGCCGGTCGACCGGGCCGGTCGACCGAAGTTGCCTGAAACAGAAAACTGGGCTGTTTTGAGTTAGAAAAATTTTGAGAAATATTTTAAAAATACATATAGCTCAGTATTATGCAGAAGATAGTTTATACACATGTTTTAAACAAGATTTTCAAGATATAAAGCTTTGGTACATGTATATATAAACTAAGGCATAAAACTTAGAAATAACCATTTTCAAAACATAGGAAATATATGAAACAAGTGTGTGTGCAAATCCTAGAGCCAAATTTCATATACTCAAACTTTAACATTCTATTTCTTACAATATTTCTAAGAACTTCAAGATCTTCAATAGGCTTCTTCATATGATCTTCAACACTTGTTCCTTGAGCCCAATTGGAGTTGACTTGAGTCCAAATTCTTGTATTTGAGAGAAAAGACTTCTAGAATGAATAGAAATCTGAAACACACTTAAACAACAAATGTTATTAGTACAAATAAGTAATATGTTTTGTAATCATCAAAATACACTAATCATGGGTGATTGTAACCTTGGGCCAACATATCCTTCCCTCTTCTTTTAGTATTTGCAACTTTTGCCCTTGGTATTTGCAACTTTGACATTTGTTAATTGCAACTTTTACATTGGGCTTTAAACATGGGCTTTTGGGCTTCTTTTGAGGCTTTATTCCTTTATTTTTATTTCTCAAGGCCTGCACACAATAAATAATAAAATATTAGTAAATGTGCAGAATTATAGGAATAAATATGAAAATGTGATGGTAAATGTAATGATAAAAATGCACTTTTCACTACCAATCACACCCCCACACTTATCTTTTTGCTCGTCCTCGAGTAAAAATAAAAAAGAAAAAGAAAAACTAAACTAGCTAACTCACTTTCGTAGGAATCACGATTGCACTTAGCACGTGCAACAAGCCGTTAAACCTCTAGGTTACCCTAGAGGACGAGTGTTGTCTCGTGAGGGTTTTCAGCGGATTACACCCACAAAATCCATAAAAAGGAAAATATTTGAAATATGTTTGAAGAGACTAAGTAATCTATAAGTTTTTAGGATCCTCATTTTTATTCATTCTTAAACTTAGTCTTTATATAGTAATTGTTATCCATTTTAGGTAAGGATCAAAATTGAATTTTTGTATAGTCTTTTTCGTTACTAAAAATCATATTCATCCTTGTAAATCTTTGCTAGGAATTCCTTAACTTGGACTCTCATGCCTCTTTATTATTATTATTAATTTTTATAACTCATCTAATTTTCTTTCGTGTAAGTATCAAGGCTTCTTGAGGCCCTCATACCTAACTAATTGACTATTAGATGTGTTAATATAATATTTTTTCTTTTTTTCTTTTTTTAATATGTATAACTCATCTAATTTTCTTTCGTGTAAGTATCAAGGCTTCTTGAGGCCCTCATACCTAACTAATTGACTATTAAATGTGTTAATACATATATTATATTTCTTAGTTTTCTTAGGCTTTCTAATCCACCCATGTAGCGAACTTAAAGTCGGTGGCTCACAAACCGGTCGGCTTTAGGGCACGGGTGAGAAAACACCCCGCGGACTTAAGGATTCGAGTGAACTAGGCCACAAAACTAGGGCTTTATTTCATAAAATCACCTTTAGGCGCGAATACTTATGCTTCTTGAGGCACATGTATCCAGCTTAATCAGTGAATTTCTTCTCTCTTTTTTTTATTTATTATAGGGCACAAGAGTCTTTGTCTTAGAATCCTAGATATGTAAATGTATTAGGTATGTATATTTCATTAAGGTAAAAATCAAGGCTAATTACTTATTCAATTTCTCCTCCTATACCTAAAAATTCAACAATTTATTTATTTTGACCAAGTTTTTAGAAATCCTAATCATGATTTTCCTAATTCTTAAGATTAACATAGATTTCTTTCAAAAGATAAGTCAAAATATTGTCATTTTTAAATTTTTTTTTAATATTAGCAAATTTTTGTTAGTTTCTACCTATGTTAGTATGTTAGTAAAGCCTCCCCCCATACTTATCTCATGCATTATCCTCAATGTATGAATGTATGCATGAAAAAGAAGACGGGAAGGCAGAAGTTACCTTAAGGTGGTGGTTCTGGTGGTGGTCTAATTGGGCCAAGCGTTGCTACCCAATCAAGATAAAGTAGTATTTGGAGGAACCTACCAGAAATTTCCCTTGTATAACCCACTAAAATGTATGTATGATCATTTTTTAGCAATTTCACCC
This sequence comes from Agave tequilana, assembly GCA_038442645.1. NCBI lineage: Eukaryota > Viridiplantae > Streptophyta > Magnoliopsida > Asparagales > Asparagaceae > Agave > Agave tequilana. Next base: position 151,323 of record JAVJIF010033490.1, read on the forward strand.
CATCAAATTTTCATAATTCATAATTATATTCAGAGTCAATTGTGTCAACTGCCTTGTCCCAAAATGGAGTGTGAAAAGATGGAATGATTGACTTGGACGTCGTAAGTATGAGAACGAATACCGACTCAGGAAAGAAACTTAAATCAAGTAAGGGTTCAGGAGTCGGGCTAGGTTCAGGAAGTGGGTCCAAATCAATAAGTTGAAACTTAAGTCCACAATCATCTTCCCACAATAGAATGTGACTCAATATGGGTGATTCAAGTTCAGGAATGATAGGTGTGGGAATCAAAACTGACTCTAAATGATTACCTAAGTTGGGTAACAAACAGGAGTCAATAATGATTCAAGAATTTGAACTTGATCACAGATTTGAGAATCTAGGTCACATATCTGATTGAGTTCAATATCATAAAAATGAGAACTTGCCAATTTATCCATAGGACTTTCAAAATTATAAAATTGGTCGAGTTCAATATGATCATCAAAAATGGGTGATTCAATTTCATGATGAATTGGCACAGGATCCAATGTTGACTCGGGAAAAGTAAAATCAGGTGGAGATACCGGAGTCATTATTGAACCAGGAAGTAAAATTGAATCATCAAATTGGGGATCATGATCATATTCATGCTCAAGTTCTATTTCAGGAAAGAAATAACTTGCCAAACTATCAATTGGAGTTTCGGCAAGCTCAAATGATGGTACTGAATTAGAATCTTGTTGTCCAAAGCAACGTGACTCTTCGGCTCTAAGAGAGTGGTCAGCGAAAGGAGAATTGGCCGGACGGTGAGAACGTAAAGATTGAACCATCATATCTATTTCATGATCACGAGCTAATCTAGCCTGAGTCATGGTTTTAAGCATCTTTTCATAGTCAATGGTGCATCATTTTGTGATTGGACATGAAAAGAGGAAGTGTAATTGTGATGAAGTTGTGAGTCGGTGGACTCACACATCATCATGTCTAAGATTGATGGTGATTGTTGCTTGGACTCCTGCATACTCATCATTTCCGGAGAGATGGTTTTCTATTCTGAATGGGTTGATCTGAGTATGACTCTTGGGAATATTGTGGACAAGGTGGAGATGGAGGACAAGTTGGTTGAAAATTGGACTCGGGGGAAGCGAAACCCATGAACTCTATGAAGAGTCGAAAGTGGTATGAAAATTATGGTCATAAGATGGGGGGTATGGGTTATATTTATTCGGATAAGACCATTCCGGCACACTAGATTGGTCAAAATTATGATATGCCGGGTTGGTAATATCCGAAAAAGAGGTTGGTGTGTAATATGATTAAAATTGGAAAAATTATTATTATATGCCATATCACACAATCACAAACAAAAGAAAAAAAAACAAACAAATAAGCAAACAAAAAAGAAAAAATTCTAACCTAAGTTAGGGTAGACCTATGACCTAGACGACTCCTAACTGGTTAGACTGTCCACGGGAGGTAGGGTGTAGACTTTGACCACAAGTTAATCAGCCAGGTCAGGGCAAGATTGGTGGGAGGTTTCCGTCAAAGACGTTCCTTAATTAAGTAACCATCAACCTTCGGGCTTTCGACCCTCAATCCACTTCCTAGACACTGATTTGGCAGGAGTCAAATTTAACACTGTTCCCCCTTAGGATAATCTCCTAATTGAGTCCGAGATGTCCCTAGGGCCAACGTCTACTAATTTTTAGTTAGGCTTGGGTTAGTGAGTGCTTGGAATATGATTTTTGGGCCAAGGAAGGGTGATTAAATCCCCACCTTATCTTGTTATGGGTTAGTGCCCTTAAGATAAGTTTGTGCAAGTGTACAAGATATGTAAATAAGATTCACTCAAAGCAATGAAAATCAACCAAGAGATGAGTCCTATTCTACATGCAATGTGAACGTACCTTGCTCCAGCACTCTTCAACAGTAAAAATAAATGAATTGAAAAGACACGTGCCTAAAATGCAAACATCTAATCAATTTTTATCTTTTTCAACAAGTATTTTACTGTTGATTAATTAGCAGTATACAGATTTATTACAGAACAAATATAACAGAGCTGACAAATCAAATTTCAGATTGCAGCAACTTGCAGAAAATTCAGCAAGTAGTTCTCTACTACTGCCGCGGATCCGCGGCTATTGCCGCGTTTGCGCGGCAAGGTAGTAGGCTCTGCTGCTCTACCTTCGAGGGCAGAGGCACAGAGTTGCTATATGTCCTTGCTGCTATTTCCTGTTCTCCAAACCTGCAAACTGAAAGAATAAAAGAATTAGTTAATAATTTTTTTTTAGAGAAAAACTTACCGTCCCTCCCCGGCAACGGCGCCAAAATTTTGATTGAGATTTTACCTGCACACAAAAATACAGATTTTAGATTTAGAACAAGATGTGCAAGGTGCTCAATTCTAATCCGCGGTAGCAATGGCTATGCGGGTCGTGATCCTCAGGGAGGGACTAGCGATAGAAGCTTGGTTAATAAGTTATCTTTTTTTTATTTTGTTATTTACAATGGTATTTACAATGAAGTGAGAAGAAAAGAATGATGTGAGTTGGTGATCTACACTAAAATTACAAAGAAAGAAAGAAAAACTAAAAATAATTACTTACCTTTTCTGCCCTACTTACCTTTGATCCGTTTGCAACGACTTATCTTGTCTCTGAAGGCATTCAAGAATGGCGTATAGGATCTTTCACCTTCGCGATCTACACTACGAAAAGAAAAGACAAACTAAAGAGAAGGCTTGTTCATCTCCATAGGCCATCAAGGGCACTTCTTTGGCTAGGCAGTCTCGAAGCAACCAGTTCTCACGGTTTGCAAGACATCAGAGAAAATAAACCAAAAATAGAAGAACAAAAACAACAATAGAAGAATAATAAATAAAAGAAACAAACTTCGAATTGATTTTATTAACAATGAAAGAAAGGACTACTTACACCGATGTCACCTCAATACAAGCTGGTCTCCTTCCTCCATGAAAATATCCTCTCATCTCAGTAAAAAATAAAAATTACAAAAAGAAAAAGAAAAATCTAAACTACAACTAGAAGAAAGCCTAAAAACCCTAGCTTTTGCTCTGTACTGCGCTGTACGTCCCTTCTCTATTGCTCTGCAGGGGTATTTATAGGTGCAGAAGGAAGTAGAGTCCCAGAACGACTCCTCCACGAAAACGGCTCCCTGGACTCATTCATATTGCCGCGGAAACGCGGCTTGGGCCGCGTTTCCACGGCCAAGTCATGTCAGTTGGCCACGCGCTTTGGCGCGTGGCCTCCACTGGTCCGTCCATCTGGGTGTAGTCTTCTGGAAGTTGCATCTTGACTCTTCATCTTGGGATTTCGGGATAACTTGGGAAGCAAGTTACCTAGATCCCAAATCTTTTATCAACGAATTTGCTATCCTTCTTTGGCTTTTATCCTCATCCTGCAAGTGTTTAGGGTTGAATAGAAGTCTATCCTTCCCTCTTCTTTTAGTATTTGCAACTTTTGCCCTTGGTATTTGCAACTTTGACATTTGTTAATTGCAACTTTTACATTGGGCTTTAAACATGGGCTTTTGGGCTTTTTGAGGTTTTATTCCTTTATTTTTATTTCTCAAGGCCTGCACACAATAAATAATAAAATATTAGTAAATGTACAGAATTATAGGAATAAATATGAAAATGTGATGGTAAATGTAATGATAAAAATGCACTATTCACTACCAATCACCACATCCTTCAACTGAATCTTGGCTACTTCCACCTGGTTCTTATCAGGGACCTGGGCTATCTTCATAAGATCTGTCGTGTCTACCAGCCACTGCTAGGCTTCTCCATATTCAAAAAGATCACCGACTGTAACCTCTTAAAATCTGACATGTTGCTTGGTTTCTCCTCCTGGGGTGCGGGGTGCAACCAATAATCTTTGGTGCAAGATCTCCGTCTATTCCTGTTGGTTTTCCATCATACTCTGCAAAAATCACCTTAAAATAATGCTTCCTCTACTAAGGCCACCCTAAGAAGAACCAGAACTGTTATGATTTTCCCATCTTTTCATGTTTGAGTTGGTCTAAGAATAATGAGAAACTAAAATATGAAAGGATAGGAGAACTTCGAATTCAAGGAAGGATTATCAAGAGAAAATAGATAACTCTGCACTTGTATTTGGATTGTATAATCAGGACTCATGTATCCCGGTTGCAAATTTTTTATATTAATTTGCCGACTGGTTGTACTGAGGATGTGAGAGCTTAGGCTCTGATACCACCCTATAACGGCCTGATCCCGCGAGTACGGAGACATCACTGTGACGTTTATACGTAAGTCAAAAATACCCTCTCATATACACGCTAAGCATTAGTCCATGCAAGAATCAGAGTTCGAGAGTACGTAGCGCATTATACATTCCAACATACGAGTACAATTACAAAGTTATCACAATATGTGACATAATTTTACAAGAATATTACATCACTGATAGACGCAAATGCGAGAATACAAAGAGATATACATGTATGCACAGTACAAAAGGCGCTCACGAGTTACAAAAGGGAAACTCGAGAGCCGAGCAGGGGGACTGGAAGGATAAGGCCTCAGACGGTCTGCCGGTGATCCACGCTATATCTGCGCATCTCTAATTATTAACCGGGAGAATTCACAAGCTCCAATCTGCTGGATCTGGACATGAGAATCCAGGGAGTTAGAAGCTTCCCAACGAGAGGTGTGGTGAATGCCAAGTGACCTATAGGGATAAGCACACGTGTATCGATAAATTCAAATCAAAAGAGCATGTATTAAAAATCATATCATGAGCACATACATACATGAGCAGCAGAGAGATGGTAAGTGATATCAAGCAGAGATATGCATGGTATAATATGATAAGAGCAAGAACCAGTGGAATAGAACACAAGTGGTAAGACAAGATGTAAACATATATAATATAATAATAATAATCATAAAACCAAAAATCAGAAGTAAAACTCAATGAAAGCAAATACGACAAAACCAACAAACCCAGTTTATGGCTTCATGAGATAAGTACGTCAAAGGAATAATCTAAATAAGGAAACCCTCATCTATATACTATATATCTCACATCATCGTAAACTAAGTCCATACAATCGGAATTGCAAAACACACAATGAATTATTAATTGGTATCTTTATTATTATTACTTGCCCTACTCAGATGTCTAGGTATGTGACTAGCGTCCCAGCACACATATATCCACATCTGATAAGCAAGGTTTTAATTGAAATCCAACGAGATATCAATGAACAATGTTTACAGTGGGTCCCATACATGCCCAGGACCACGATCTAGGGTATTCCATTGCTGGTGTATGGAATCGGCCGCAAGGTGTATAAGAGGGCCTTATAGGATGCCCTTTTCAAGATGGTACAGGAAGGAGGGACCCAACGCTCCCCTCGGTCACCTGGAGGTCCTCAGGTCGAATCGAAAGTTTTAGTTGCACAACATACCTAATATCACTGTAAACACGAACATATATTAATATCCGTAAGTTCCCCCGACCCAATATAAGTTGTCCCTTTTTATAGTTTATTAGATAATTATCAGATTGTGGGAATAAGCAGGAACAAGTCAGGAGTATCAGGAGTATAGGTGTATCAGGAGTATGGTTTGTACTGAATATGTCAGGATATATCAAGATGTCAGGTCATTATTCCGTTGTCGCGATAATTATAAGGTCAGGTATGTCATGTCGGATGTCAGGTGATAGCATGACGGGGGTAATATCAGGCAGGTGACAAGAGACAACATGGTAAATGTTAGCACATCAAGTGAAAACATGCCAAGTAATACAGGAAAATAATACTAATATAAGAGATTGGTACTAATACCGAAAAACATACAGTCTCAGGAAAATCGTATAAGATTTCAAACTCTTCACAACCATTAATAGAAGAATAGATAAACTGTCAAGCAGGCAGTTAGCAAGCAAGAGAGCATCTAAGCGGAGCTAAGCATGCTGGAGGCGCGGACATCAAATAGTGTTTAGTTATTAGAGCGCTTGACGGAGCTACTGGATTGACTCGGCTTAGAAGGCGATTCTAAAATCTGACAGAGCTCCGCCTCGATGAATCTAGTGATAAAATACTGAGCGCTAAGCATGGCTACCAGGTGGAGCATGAGAGACCTGATGGCCTAAGCGCACTCGTCTTCGAGGAAGTGGGTGAGAGCCCGAGGGCTAGAGTACGCCTGGGGTCTAAGTGCACTCTCAGTAGCTACCACAAAACACATAAGGGTGCAAGGCCTAACACATATTGCGTAGCCATCTCAGAAGTGGGCAGAAACCCAGAGTCAGTTCAAGGGTACCTGCAATGTTAGTACCACATAGGCATACAATAACGTGATAATATCTCGGTTATTATGGAGTGGTGAAGGCCGAAGGCTGAATGTAGAGCCCGGAGGCTACACGACCATGAAAGGTCAGCCACGCATTGTATAAAGCAGTAAAAGAACACATCTCAAGCATAGTATATGTACAGGAAATAACTACCCCAATACAAATATTCGTCACAGGCATAATACATGTACAATCCTGGGCACTCGGCCACATACAAATACAATGGCACAACTCAATACAAAATATAAGTACAAACCCAAATACAAAATAAAATACAAGTCGACCCAACGAAGTGGGGAAACCCAAAATGAGGCGAGAATAATCGCCTAAATCTTCAAAAAAGCTGCGAAGTCCCAGAGTTTCAAAACACGTGCATGTCACCAATATTTATATTTAATATATATATGTATATTTAGAGTGAGAGAATAAGAGAGAGGAGAGAGAGAAAGTAAGAGAGAGGGAGAGCTAGAGAGAAAGAGCTCTAGAGAGGAAGAGAGCTAGACAGAAAGGGTTCTAAAGAGAGAGAAAAGAGAGCTAGTGAGAGAAAATAGAAGAGAGAAGAATCCGAATCAGAGAGAAAGAACAAGAGAGAGATTAAGGAGAGAGATAGAGAAGAAATGAAGGAAAGGAAAAAAAGGAAGAAAGAGAGGGGTTGTTGACCCTCTCATGCACATGCCAGCAAGTGGGCCAGGCGGCGCCTAAGGAGGCGCCGGCTGCCAGCAGCGGCCTGGGGTGGCCGCCGGCCACCCCAAGGAGGAGTGGGGGAGAGGTGGTGAAGGGTGGTTCTATAGTTGGAGATGGGAATGATTTTGGTGGTGGTGGTGGAGATGAAATTGAAGAGAGTGGGAGATGGAAGTTTTATAAGTGGTTGTGGAGTTTGGTGGTAGTGGTGGTGGGAAATGGTGGAGAATTTCAGGAATTTGAAGGAGGTGGTGGTGGTGAGATGATGAAGATGGATATGATGGTGTTGATGGTGGTGATTGAAATAGGAGGTAGAGGATGGATGAATTTGAAGAGGAAGAAGATGGGGTGATGGTAATGGCGCCGGAGGTGGTCGGCGCTGGGACCAAGGTGGCAGTGGTGGTGGCATTCTCCAGGGAGAAGAGGGGGGGAGAGAGAGAGAGAGTGATGAGAGGGGGTTTGATGGGGACCAGCCTATGTGGGGGAAGTGGGCGGCAGGTGGTTGATGGGAATAAAAAGAAAACAAATAAACAAAGAAATGAAAAGATACCAAAAATAATAAAATTATAATAATATCGAAAAGTATCGACTATTACAGAAAAATACCCAAAAATACCCAGAGGTAGAAAACATCACCCTGAGGAATAAAATGATATTATTTTTCAGAAATAAAATTTCATTTTCAAATTAAAAATCTTGAAATCAACTAACGATACCGATCGACACCAAATCCGGGCCGAGTTTTGATAAATTCAGAAAATCTTCAAAAATATATTAAAATAGAAAATGTGATTTTAAGAAATAATGTGAAAGTGTATTTTAGAAATTTGACTCTATTTGTAAATTAAAAATTCTGAAATTGACCAGCGATACCGGTCAATATCGATTTTGAAGATTTTGTAATTTAATTCGAAAAAATTTCAAAAAATCGTGAAAAATCTAAAATATTGAAAAATGATGTTTGAAATTGAAATTGATCAAATTTGACTGTCAGAAAGACCAAATCGAGTAATACACTAGGATTGGGTCCCTGGTTCATAGTAGGGCTAATTTCGAGTTCACGAATCCGGATTCAATGCAAAACAATTGCATAAATATTCATAAAGAAAAATAAATATAGAAAGTAAATTAAAAAATTCGATCAAGGATCTGAATACGTCACTAATTACGTATTCTGAAAATGGGGTGTTACATCAATTCTTAGACAATAGAGGGGATCAAATCGAATCGATCACATAGCAAGGAGAGAGTCAGATAAAAAACAAAGCATTTTTGTAAAAACTGTAATATCACAGTCAAATAAAGACTCAAAACCAAGGCCTTTTTATGAGAACTGCAATCATGATCGTAATTCTCAGCTTAACACCGCGATGGGCATTTAAGTCTTTTTCACTGCTCTAAAGCGTGCTTGGCAATGCTTCTACTTCGACACGTTAGTGCGCGATCTTCAGTAGCACTTCTATGCTTGACACGTGAGGTACACCATTTCTTTAAAAAAACAGAGGTAGCTGAAGCGATTTAAATTTTGTGAGTAGTTTTTTCTAACTACGATTTGATATAGGTGGCTAAAACGAAATCCTCCCATAAAAAGAATATTAGACTTGCATTATGAATTAAGACATATAATATTTCAACTAGGGAAGTTGTTAGTACAAAATAAATTATCTGTATTAAAATCTTCTTATTTATAGTGTAAAAATATCTATAAATAATGTACTATTGTATACTCATGATGCGATTTGAATTTATGAAACTGCAATATATATATATATATATATATATATATATATATATATATATATATATATATATATATATATATGTAGAGAGAGAGAGAGAGACATGTGTCCTTCCAAAAGGATTTGAGCCCGAATCCTTTCCACTCAAATATAACTCTCCGACATTCGAAGATAAGATCTATTCCATTGAAGTTGATCTATATTATTTCAAGTATATATACACCAAAAATCAAGTGTTTTGAATACTTTTTTCCCATCCATCTAGCAGCATAAAATGGATGACTGAAAGTAGTGAGTTGGTTAGATCTATACCCTTAGACATACAAATTCTCAATCCGGCCATTTGATCATGATTTAAACATTTAAAAACCCCTATAAACTAATTTTGTTAGGTTTCAAATATTCTACACAGTTAAACTAACCAGCTCACTATTTAGGCCGTCTGTTTTTTTGCTACTTGATGCATGGGCAAAAAGTATTCAAAAGACATAATTTTTGATTTATAAATACTTAAAATAATATATATCAAATTTAGCGGAGTGGATCTTGTATTTGAATGTCGGATGTTGGTATTTGAGTGGGAAGGAATCGACCACGAATCCTTTCAGAATGACACAAGTCTATCTCTCTCTCTCTCTCTATATATATATATATATATATATATATCAAAAATATGTATATCAGCCGACAACTAAGAGTGACTCTCAGTCGGCGGTGATGTGGCATAATATGTGCCACAGTTTTGGGTAATTTTCATGAAGACCTCACTTTTGGAAATAACTAAAATTACCGAAAACCCATGCTGTTCAAAAAAGATAATTTTTCTCGAGATAAGATTAGATTTATTTCTTTATTATTATTTTTTCTCTCTTTATTCTATTTTTATCTCTCTCTGTGTCTCTGTGCTATCAGATCTAGATTTTGAATCGCAGAAAATGTCGTTCTTACAAAAATGGTATCCGATTTTGATTTTGAGTTTGTAGACCTAAATCTCCATCAGATTTCTATTGAGATCTCCATCAGATTTTTCTCGGCCTGTATTTTTTAATGTCGAGTCCCAACCATAATTTATCTCCCGCCACCCCATCTTGTCATCGGCCCCGCCTACTTTCTCCTCATCTGAGTATGAATCAGTTATCATCAAGTCTAACTTTATCACATAATGTGGCAAATCCAGCAGGAGGAAGATATTTTGATTGCTGATCAAAAGGTTAGTTTTTTTTCATTTTTATTTATGTAATTCTTCATCGCAATTGTCACTTAAAAAAATTTTTCGTTTATGTTGAGACTGTGACCTAGGATAATTTTTCTATTAAAGGATGCGACTAAGGTTGCAGTTTTTAATAAATAACTTCATAATTCTTTTAAACTGCGACCTTAGTCGCAGTCTATAATTACACTAGGTGTGCGACCTTAGTCGCATTTTTTTAATATATTAAAGTTTCGTCATCATATAGTCATTAATTATTTAAGGACTGCGATAATAGTCTTAGTATTTAATAGACCACTTTCCGTAATATTATAAACATCTACAGTTGTGCAACTACGTTTCCTCAAATATTTTTGATAGTGCGACTAATGTCGCAGTATTTAATTAGCTTTCCTCAATTATTTCTTTTAGTTTAATATAATAATTTTTTGGTAGGAAATGAATTTTCATGGTGAAATGTCTGAAAGCATAGTTATTTTTTTAGGACAGGATTTGCAACAGATGATGAAGCATACGACTTCAACAATGCTTATGCAAGGAACGACGATTTTTTGCGTCAGGAAAAAAGAATAGATAAATCACGGAGGCCTCTGCATAAAGTTATTTGTAAAAAATATTGTTGCAATAAGGAGGGTGTCAAGAAATTGGGTGATAAAAGACAATAAGGGCTTACCGTCGTATTGATACTAGAGTCAGTGTCCTACTAAGATACGTATTCATTTGCGTATATTACCAGACAGAAGGTTTTGGGTGGTCACCAAGTTTACCAATTTGCATTCGCATGATTATCAAGCCCGGATAAGGTCCATCACTTTTATTCTCATCAGACACATCGATCAAAGATAAGCAGAACTATTATGATCAATTTTGTTGATATAGGAATATGTCCTTCTAATATTACCCATGTTGTTAATGCAATAAATCATAAAGAAGGTTGTGAACAAGCAAGTCCACATGAGTCATTGAATTTATTCGACATGAGAGAAATAATATTGAGCAGGAGTTTATTTCTGTCATCAAATATTTTCTAGAGAAAGTAGAGTCAGATCCAGAATTTTTTTTGCCAGTGAAGTTGATCATGAAGGCACACTAGAAAGTATTTTTTGGGCTGATGAAAGAGCAATATCTTCTTGTTTAAGTTTTTCTGATGTGATAGTTTTTAACACAACATACATGACTAATCATTTAAATCTGTCATTTTCTCCATTCATTAGAGTGAATCATCATCGACAGTCTATTTTGTTCGGTTATGCATTGCTCGCAGATGAGCAAAGGAATACATTTATTTGGCTTTTCAATAAATGGCACAAATGTATACACGGAGTTATACTAAAGGTGATCATTACTGATTAGGATGCCCAGATAGGCGATGCTATCAAGATAGTTTTTCCAAATTGCCGGCACCATTACTGTTTTTGGCACATAAGAAACACATTTTGAGCAACAAATTCCCTGATGAACAAGTGTGGAGATGATTTTTATTGATTTCAACTTTTGATATTCCTCCCGTGATATAAGCATATGCGAGGGACGTTAGAGATTGATGAAACAAAAATATCACATATATGAGAAGAAGACAGTTGGTTGGTAAAGATGTACAGATTGCATACACATTAGATTAATGCATATTTAAAAGATATTTTTTATTGCTAGAATGACAAATAGTCAAAGGTCTGAGAGTATTAATTTCTTTTTTGACAGATTTGTGAATGCAAACACAAAATTTGTTGAGTTTGTCTACCAATACGATAAAGTTGTCGCTGCCCCTCGTAGAGCTGAATTTCAAGAAGACTTCATGTGTTTGAATTGTGTGTCTAATTGTACATCAAATTTATATGAGATACAAGTTTTGAAGTTTTATACCAGGAAGATTTTTCAATTATTTCAAAAGGAATAGACAGTTGTAATGATATTTTTTTTGGAAGAGTTGGAACACGAATGCTCAAGAATAATATTTTTGGTCGGTGATTTTTCTAAATCAAAAGACAATTGGGACAAGGTTAGTTATAGGATTGTGGTGAGCTTCATGTTTTTTGTAGTTGTGCCTTATTTGAAACTGAGGGGATCCTTTATAGACATATTTTGTGTATCTTATGCCGCAATCATGTTACTCGTATATCAGAATCTTATATACTACAAAGATGAAGATTGGATGCTCGTTACAAGAATGTTGTAATTGAACATGGTATGAAATCTTGTCCAAATCAAGATATGCAAGGACTACAAGATTGAGACACTTCGACCCAAATTTTATGCAATTCTCAAAATGGTGTTTAATTCGGATATTCATATTTTCAAGTTGGGTAGTGTGTTGGAAGGATTTGCTATGGAAACCAGTAATGACTTCAAATCCAAGATATTTAATGATCAATGATCACAGATTGAAACTAATGTTGGTTCTACTTCTTCAGCTGTGGTATTGAGAGACAGTGAAAATTAACAATACGCAATCCTCTTGGTCCTGTTGCTACAAAGGGGAGGCCTAAAAGTGCATCCAGAGTAAAGTCTGAATATAAAGATTCTCTATCATAGAAGGAGGTAAAACACTGTAAATATGAAAACTGTCAATGACTAGACCATTATAGGACTGGCTGTCCATTATTTGATATGACATTTTGCTCTTATATTATTTGCATTTAAATTTGCATGTTTTTTCATTATCACATGAATTGAAATTTTACTTTTTAATTTGCAAAGGAAATAGTATCAGGCTATAGCAATTGAGAAGAAAGAAAGAGTCATTTTTTGTATCGTCATGCGAGGAATGTGACCAAGGTCACTGTGTTAATGTAGAAAGGATGTCAGTGAATTGCGACCAGAGTCGCAATTCAATTAATATTTTATATATTTGTTATTCGCTGCGTCTGTTCTGTATTTATTAAAGAACTTTTCATTTATGTTACCAATTTACTATATTGTATTTTTTTAATTTGTTTGAATATAGTAAAATTTAGTCTTTTTTATAAACACTGCGATCATGGTCGCATATACGACTGTGAAATTAGTTAACATTTTTGAACTGCAACCATTATCGCTATTTTTGAATTATTTGAATATATTGTCAACACAGTGTTTTGGTCATGACTTCGATCTTAGTTGTAGTTTTTATGAATCACTGAAGAAGATCACATTTTCTATTGAACATAGCACCCCTATTTGTAATTATATGGACAACGACCACAGTCGTAGTTTTTATTTAATTGAACATTTATGGTGGGAGGACTCCAAGACTAATATTCTTTGAGTTTATTACGATTTATTATGACATGATTTGCAAATTAACTTTTTTTACATTTTATTTATTAATTTTTATTTTTAACAAAATTTAAATAACTTTACAATATCTCTATTAAAATATTGGATTTGTTATTGAAGACTGCGACCATTGGTCATAGTATCTTGGTATATAGGTTTTTTGTCAATATGTCCTGAGTCGCATTCCAGAACTGTGACTTGGTTTATTTATCATAGCGACCAAGGTCGTAATACACACACAATATACAATATTTAATAATTCTGTGAACTGTGTTGCACTCTGAAGTTTTTTTTATAAAATGCGATCATGGTTGCTGTGCTAACTGAAACAATTTAAAAAACTCCATGTACTGTAAATTATATCATAATTAGAGACTGCGACCGTGGTCACAGTGCTTAAATGAGAGCAAATATATATATGTATTGCGGCTTGTATTGCACTGCTGATAGTTGATGTGATTGGCTGATTAAATAAATATAACTTTTATTGCAATCTTAAATATCTTTCCAAAATGAAAACAATAACTATGGTCGCAGTCCTAAACATATGTTCAAAATATGTACAAAAATTCGCTGAAGTTGACCAAAAAATATGTTTTATAAATGATATATTTAAGAAAATTCACAATTTATGTTACAATTAAAAAATGTATAATAAAACTCATTAAACAATATTTTCATTTACATTCATAATACAAAAAAACATTAAACGTTAATCTTCAATTATCATTCTTCTAATATTTTCAGTTTCTACATCCCAACTTTTTGTCTTATCTGCGAGTAACATGTATGCAAATTCGCCTCTCAGCTTTTGTACAGTCGTATCTGTTACTGCATCAAGTGCCGAAGGACTTTCAAATGCTATATTTTCAATGTATTTGCATACATATATAATGCAATCAATACTGTAAAGATACGAAAAATGTATATATGAGATTAAAATTTTAACTATAAATAAGAAATAAAATTATATAAACCTTATAAATTAAACATACCTGTTAGCTTATTGGGGACATTTTGCATGCTTTATAAAAGTTTTTTTCATCTTTTTATTGAATTTTTTTCAAAAATATGTAACATTCTTTCTTTCTGCATTTACAAAAGAAAAAATAACTTTTAATTTTAATACAATTTAATTCAAAATAAAGGAAAATATATGATCAAGTTTAACTTACCATTATTCTAGCATCAGACTGGTACAGTTTTATGATGCTGCTTGGTTTATCCACAAGAACCAAAGGGTTATAAAAATTCACTCTTGTGCTTGGCAGTCGAACACAAATAGGGTCTAGTGGAATCCAGCATCATCATCACTTTGTTCATGATTGATCGGGAAGAACAAATAGTGTGTCTCACTATTCCAGTTTTTTAGTTTCTTCTTGATGAAATATTCTTCGAGATCACTATTTTTAGATATAACACGATGCTGTCAAAAGTAGACCATACATACATTAAAAGATTTAAAATATAATGCATTATTAATATCTAAACTTATACGAATACAATGTCATTGAAATATTAATACACTGCGATCAAGATCGTAGTCATTTTATTTAAAATGAATAATAATAACTGCAATCAAGGTCGCAGTCATTTTATTCAAGATGAATAATAATAACCACAACCAATGTCGCAGTGTCTCATTCAAGGTCACAATTTTATATATTGTACTCTTTTTGTAAAGAAAAGAAAATGAAAGAATGAAAGATAGGATTACCCATGTTTCACTACAAAACAATAAGCTTTTCAATCCAGCCTATTTTCAAAATACTTCATGTAAAATGAAAGACATTAGAATTAAATTTTTCTTGAATAGTAGATCCTCTATGTCATTTCTAATAACATGTATTGCATTATCTGGATCCTGATATGCAATAACATTGCAAAAAATAAAGTTAATACTATGAATTAGTTCTTGATGAATTAAGAATTTGATGATTACATTTAAACTGCGACCTTGATCTCAGTTATATCAATTTCAATATTTTTTTCTGAAGTTAAAAGGGAAATTTAAAAAAGAAAAAAATAACTTACTTAGAGTTGGCTTTGTCAAAAAAAAAAATTGATGAGTGTTTGTTTTTTGGGCTGTAGGCTTGTGTAGATAATACTTCATTTAGATCTCTGTTTTTCAACTGATTGCCTTTATTTGCTGTGTCGAAGTCAGGGTCAGTAACTTTGTCTCAGCCTGTGGAATAGTCTCTATAGCATGTATAATTGTCTCCTAAAATGATTTCTTCTTTTGTTTGGGTAAACAAAATCAAAGCCATCAGGATCTCTTTCTGTACGTTTGCGTCGTTTGACTCCCCTCTCTATAGATCCTTTCGAGACATCCACAGTTTTTCCTTTAAAAGCTTCTGTTTCACCCAAAATGCGAGTATATTCTTTACTTTTATCCTCTGAAGCTTTGTTTTTTTGGACATTAAATATTTGTTGAGTTAAGTTTAGAGTAAACTTGAAAAATTAGAACCTGTAGTACTTATCTCACATTTTTCATGCTTGATATCCTCATCTTCCTTTCTTTTTTCTCCTTCTCCTGCTTCTCCTTACTCCTCCTTACTCCTCTTATCCTCCTCGACCTTCTTCTCTTCTCCTTCTACTCTTTTTTCCTCTTCTCATCCTCCTCTTCCTTTCTCTTTTGCTCTATATCCTCTTGCTCCTTCCTCTTCTTCTCCTCCTCTTCCTTCCTCCTCTTCTCCTTCTTCTCCGTCTCCTTTTTTCTCTTCTCTATCTCCTCTTCCTTTCTCCTCTTCTCCTTCTCTTGCTCCTCCTTTTCCTTCTTCCTTTTTCCTCTCCTCTTTCTCAACATTTGCTGCTCTTAACAACTTTTTCCTCCTCCTTCAACTTCATTTTTTGTTTTTGTTTTCTTAATTTTTCTTCTTTCTCTGCTTCTTTATTTCTTTTTTTTAGCTTTTTCATCTTTCATTTTTTTAATTTTTCTTTCTAGCTTATAAACTCTATTTTTAAGATAAAAATTTTCATTCCTCAGAATCTCTAGTTCATCAGTTGTTTTTGTTGCAAAATTGATATGCTCTGATACCAATTATTGTGACTCTTAGGATCAACATTAGCGGAACTTGGCAATATGAAAGTACTTGTAAAAGGAAAGCCTGATATAACCAAACTAGCAATACCTAGATAAAAGAGTAATAAAGAAAGAACACAAGGATTTAACGTGGTTCAGCTGAAACTTGGCGTACGTCCACGGGGAGAGAACTTGAGAGGGCTTTATTAGTAGACTTGATACAAAGAGATCTAACCTTCCTCTTGATGTAACATGAGTATTCACCTTCCACTTGAATCTAACCTTAGATTACAAGAGTATATTACCTTCTTTCTATACACCTTCAACTTGCTCTTCTCTTTCTTGGCTTCCTCTGGTCTCCTTTGCTTGAGATTCTCTGTTATAGGGACTCCTTTAGACTTCTTTTGTTGAGGCAATTACAATGCTTGGTTTCAACTTTTATTTATAAGATTTTACAATACAACTCCTATTTGGACTATGAGATGATTTTGGCCTTTGGATGGTTAAAGAATCTTGATCAATCCTTTTAGGAATTGATCTCCTTGATCTAGAAAGATTCTAGACCCTTTAATCTTTAGAAATAAACCTTCATTGAATAGAAATTAAATCCTATTCATACTCTTGAATGCAATCGCCTGAAAAGGAAACTCGCAATCGTCTGAAAAGAAAACTGTTTCATCTTAATTTGCTTCTTCTGCTTCAAGCCATCATCTTCTCCAACTCAATTGGATTTTCTTGGACCATCATTTCTTCTTGAAAAATAAGGTAAAATCCTAACAATCCCAACCTTGACTTATTTTTTCAAGCTTTGAGCAAAATAACTTGAGATTTTAGATTAATACCTTGATTCTTTCCTTGGTTGTAACCATATCGTGAAGCCTTTAACTCTTGTCCCCTCTCCCCTGGACCTTTGGCTGATTTACCACCACGGCTTGGGCCATCTCAGGCCTTGCCCGAGTGCACCCTTTCTCTTTCCCCCAACACTTTGACCCGGTTCACGTCCTATTGTAGTCTTCCTTGAAGCTCCACCTCGTGATGAACTCCCTTCCAAGCTTATCCTTGAAACTTCACCTAAAACTGAGTTTCCTTCCTTCAGCTTGTATAACTTTCCACACTTCTCTCCTTCCAGGATTACCCTGTCTTCTTGGCTGACTGTGACGACGCCTTATTGCCCTTGGATCCGACATCTTTCTTCATCGAGCACCCTTATGGATATTATACTATACTGTACCTCTGGGACATGTTGGACCGCCTCTAGAGCATGCACTATCCCATTTTTTCCTGTAACGTTGACTGTCCCAGTGCTGATGACCTCGTAAGCTGAGCCATCCACCATCTTGACAATCCCTTCCTCTTTTGCAACTAAGGAGTTATTGAACAGCTCTTTTAGAGAACATACATAAACCGTACTACCTGAATCAAATATCAAGCCTTTACCTTGAGAAGTGTTGTCTTCATAAGAAGCCATTATTTCAGTATTCTCTACACCGCTTGCTATGTCTGCCTCCGCAGCTTGCCCCTTCTTCTTCAGCCACTCTTGCCAATGCTTGCAGTCATTCTTCCAATGACCTTCCTTATGATAAAAATGACATGCCTTTGATGAGCTTGGGCTTTTTTCCTTCTCCTTCTCCTTTCCTTCTTATGACCACCAAACCCGATCCTGTCTGCTCCTCTTAATTTGGCCTTTTTCTGATCTCATTAGATAAGAAAGTTGATGTGACCTCCTCCAAAATGAGATCTTTACCGTAAAGCATGGTGGTGACGATAAGATTATATGACTCTAGAAGAGAACTGAGGAGTATCAAAACCTTGTCCTCCTCATCGATCTTGACATCCACAGCTAGAAGCTCGCTAATGACATTGTTGAAGAAGTTTGGATACTCCAACACTACTGTCCCTTTCTTCACGCGTAGCCCATATAGTTTTTTCTTGAGATACAACTTATTGGAGAGGTTTTTCATCAGATACAACATTTCTAACCTTGACCACAATCCCGTAGCCATTTCTTCATCCATCACGTTGTATATAACCTCGTTTGCGAGACATAGTTGGATCGTGCTTCCCGCTTTTTGATCCATCTACCCCCAATTCTCGTTCAGCATACCTGCAGGTTTTGCTGACTTACCCTACAAGGTCTTGTGAAGACCTTATTGTACCAGCAACGCCTTCACCCTCTTTTACCATAAGTCAAAGTTTTCTTTTCCATTAAACTTCTCGACCTCGAACTTTGTCGTAGAACTTTCTATCTTTGACATATTGCCCTTCGTCAACCTATAGCTCTGATACTAATTGTTGCAAAATTGATATGCTCTGATACCAATTGTTGTGACTTCCAGGATCAACGTTAGCAGAACTTAGCAATATGAATAGTACTTGTAAAAGGAAAGCTTGATGTAAAGCAAACTAGCAATTCCTAGACAAAAGAGTAATAAAGAAAGAACACAAAATTTAACGTGATTCGGCCCAAACTTAGCCTAGTCTATAGGGAGAGAACTTAAGAGAGCTTTATTAATAGACTTGATACAAAGAGATCTAACATTTCTCTTGATGTAACCTTCTACTTGAATCTAGCCCTAAATTATAAGAGTATTACCTCTCTCAATACACCTTCAACTTGCTCCTCTCTTTCTTGGCTTCCTCTGGTCTTCTTTGCTTGAGATTCTCTATTGTAGAAACTCCTTAAGACTTCTTTCGTTGAGGCAATTACAATCCATGGTTACAGCCTTTATTTATAAGATTTTACAATACAACTCTTATTTAAACTATGAGATGATCTTGGCCTTTGGATGGTTAAAGAATCTTGACAATCCTTTTAGGATTCGATTTCCTTGATCTAGAAGAATTCTAGACCCTTTAATCTTTAGAAACAAACCTTCATTGAATAGGAATTAAATCTTATTCATACTTATGAAAAGAAAACTCATGTTGACTGAGATTTCCTGCACACAAAATATAAGATATTAGATTTAGAACAAGATGTGCAAGGTGCTCAATTCTAATCCGCGGTAGCAAGGCTATGCGGGTCGTGATCCTCAGGGAGGGACTGCGATGGAAGCGTTAAGCAAGTTATCTCTAAAAATTATCTTTTTTATTGTTAAATAGTTAGAAAGGAAGTGGTATTTACAATGGGTGGTAGAAAAGAATATGGAGAAGTTGGGATTTAATCTACAAAAAGAAAAGAAAAGAAAAGGAAAGAAAACTTATCTCTTTAGTCTGCTTGCCTTCGATCCTTTTGCGACGACTTACTTTTCTCAGAAGATTTGCAAGTATGGCGTATAGGATGTTCGTCGTCATAAGCCATCAAGGGATCTTCGTTGGCTAGGCAGTCTCGAAGCAATCGGATCTCACGGATTACAAGTCATCAGAGAGAAACAATGACATAGAACAAGATTAGAAAAACAAAGATAAAGCGAGAATAAAGAAACAATGAAACAAGAATAAAAACAAACCAACCTCGAGCAGATTTTTATTAACAATGGGGGAAAAATAAAAACTTACACCGATGTCACCTGGTACAAGTATGATTCCTTCCTCCATGAAAGCATCTCCACTCTCAGTTACAAATTTTACAAAATAAAAATAAAATCTAACCTAAAACCTAAACCCTAGCTTTTGGCCCTTGGCTCGCCTCTGGACGCTGGACCCCCTTTGCGTTGCACTGCAGGTGATATTTATAGGTGCAGAAGGTTACAGAGTCCCGGATAAACGTGCCAACGAAATCTGGTCCAAGGATAAGCTCAAAGTGCCGCGTTTCCGCGGCTTTTGCCGCGGATCCGCGGCCTGGTAGAGTCGGCTGGCCACGCGCTTAGGCGCGTGGCCTCTCCTGGTCCGTCCCTGTGGGCTTCTTCTTCTGGAAGTTTGATCCTGGCCTTTTAATCTGGATTTTCGAGATAACTTGGTAATCAAGTTACTCTTAATCCAGATTTCTTCAAATCTTCTTCCACGAATTTTCTTCTTGTCTTGGCCTTTATCTCCTCATCCTGCATGTGTTTAGGGTTTGGTAGAATTCTATCCTTCCCTAAACTTGATTAATTGCAACTTTAGCCCTTGCATAATTTCCCTTTGACAATTGATATTTGCACTTTGACTCTTGGGCTTCAAATATGGGCTTGGATCTGGGCTTTTGGGCTCTTTAAGCTTTAATTCTTTCTTTTTATTATTTCGAGGCCTGCACACAATAAATCACAAAATATTAATAAATGTGCAGAATTATATAAATAAATATGAAAATGTGACGATAAATATGATGATAAAAATGCACTTTTCACTACCAATCACACCCCCACACTTATCTTTTTGCTCGTCCTCGAGTAAAAACAAAGAAAAAGAAAAAGTTAATCTAACCTAACTCACTTTCGTAGGAATCACGATTGCACTTAGCACGTGCAACAAGCCGTTAAACCTCTAGGTTACCCTAGAGGACGAGTGTTGTCTCGTGAGGGTTTTCAGCAGATTGCACCCACAAAATCCATAAAAAGGAAAATATTTGAATTATTATTGAAGAGACTAAGTAGTCTATAAGTTTTAGGATCCTCACTTTTATTCATTCTTCAAACTTAGTCTTTATAAAGTTAATTGTTTTCATTTTAGGTAAGGGTCAAAATTGAACTTCTAATATAGTCTTTTTCGTTACCAAAAATCATACGCATCCTTATGAATCTAGGAATTCCTTAACTTGGACTCTCATGCCTCTTTATTATTTTTATAACATCATCTAATTTTCTTTCGTGTAAGTATCAAGGCTTCTTGAGGCCCTCATACATAACTAATTGACTATTAGATGTGTTAATATCTATTTTTTTTTTTTTGCATGTATAACTCATCTAATTTCTTTCGTCTAAGTATCAAGGCTTCTTGAGGCCCTCATACCTAACTAATTGATTATTAGATGTGTTAATACATATATTATATTTCTTAGTTTTCTTAGGCTTTCTAATCCACCCATGTAACGAACTTAAAGTCGATGACTCCCAAACCGGTTGGCTTTAGGGCACCAGGTGAGAAAACACCCCGCGGACTCAACTTCGAGTGAACTAGGCCCCAAAACTAAGGACTTTATTTTATTTACTCACCTTTAGGCATGAATACTTATGCTTCTTGAGGCACATGTATCAGCTTAATTGGTGATTTTTTTCTTCTTTTTTTTTTCTTTTTTTTTTTTATGAGGCACAAGGTCTTTGTCTTAGAATCCTAGATATGCATTTGGTATGCACATTTCATTAAGGTAAAAATCAAGACTAATTATTTATTCAATTTCTCTCTTATACCTAAAAATTAAACAATTTATTTATTTTGACCAAGTTTTTAGAAATCCTAATCATGATTTTCCTAATCCTTAAAACTAACTTAAACTTCTTTCAAAAAATAAGTCAAAATATTTCCTTTTTATAACATTTTTTTTTTAAATTTTTTTTTTATTAGCAAATTTTGTTAGTGTCTACTTATGTTAGTATGTTAGTAAAGCCCACCCCACACTTATCTCATGCATTGTCCTCAATGTATGAATGAATGCATATATGCATGAAACAGAACAAGGGAAGGCGGAAGTTACCTTAGGGTGGTGGTTCCGGAGGTGGTCTAATTGGTCCACGAAATGCGGCCCAATCAAGATAACAGATAATTTGGTGGAACCCACCAGAAACTTTCCTTACATAACCCACTAAAATATATGTATAATCAATTTTTAGTATTTCCACCCCATCAAATTTCCAAATTTCATAATAAATTTCAGAGTTAATTGTCTCAACCTCCTTGTCCCAAAATGGAGTATGAAAAGATGGAATTATTGACTTGGACATTATAGGTACGGGAACGAATACCGACTCAGGGAAGAAGCTCAAATCAAGTAAGGGCTCAGGAGTCGGGCTAAGTTCAGGAAGTGGGTCCAAGTCAAGAAATAGAAATTCAAGTCCACAATCTTCTTCCCACAATGAAATGTGACCTAATATGGGTGATATCTCTTTACTTCCAATATTAAGGAATTCTAGCTCATCGCCATACAATTCTTCAAAACTAAGGTCAACATCTTCCGTCAGAATTGTACAATCAGTTTCAGAAGTAAAGAGATTGTGAGAATCTAGGTCAAGTTCAATATGATCATCTAAAATGGGTGATTCAATTTCATAATGAATTGGAATAGGATCCAATGTTGACTCGGGAAAAGTGAAATCAGGTGGAGACACTGGAGTCATTATTGGATCAGGAAATAAAATTGAATCATCAAGTGGAAGATCATGATCATATTCAAGCTCAAGTTCTAATTCAGGAAGGGAAAAACTTGCCAAGTTATCAGAATTTGAAGTTTCGGCAAGTTCACATGATGGTACTGAATTAGAATCTTGTTGTCCAAAGCAACTTGGTTCGTCGGCTCTAAGCGAGTGGTCAGCGATATCAGAATCAGCCGGACGGTGAGAACGTAAGCATTGAACCATCAAATCTATGTCATGATCACGGGCTAATTTAGCCTCAGTCATGGCAGCTAGCATCCCTTCATAGTCGATAGGTGGATCATGTTCTGATTGGACTTGAAAATAGGACGGGTAATCGTGATAAAGTTGTGAGTCGGTGGACTCACGTATCATCATGTCTAAGATTGATGGTGATTTTTGCTTGGACTTATTTATACTCATCATTTCCAAGATAGATGGATTTCTATTCTGAATAGGTGGATCTGAGTATGAATCTTGGGAAGAATGTGGACTAGATGGATATGGAGGACAATTTGGTTGAGAATTAGACTCGGGGGGACTCGAAACCCCATGAACTCTGTGACGAGTTGAAATTATTATGGAAATTATAGTCATAAGATGGGGGGTGTGGGTTATATTCATTCGGATAAGACCATTCCGGCACACTAGATTGGTCAAAATTAGGGTATGCCGGGTTGGTAATATCCGAATAATAGTTAGGGGTGTAATATGGATTAAAATTGGAATTATTATTATATGCCATATCACACCAACACAAACAAAACAAACAAAAAAAACAAACAAAAAAGAAAATTTCTAACCTAAGTTAGGGTAGACCTATGACCTAGACGACTCCTAACTGGTTAGACCGTCCACAGGAGGTTGGGTGCAGACTTTGACCACAAGTTAATCAGCCAGGTCAGGGCAAGAGTGGTGGGAGGTTTTCCGTCAAAGACGTTCCTTAATTAAATAACCACCACACTTCGGGCTTTCGGCCCTCAATCCCCTTCCTAGACACTGATTTGGCAGGAGTCAACTTCCAACACCGTTCCCCCTTAGGATAATCTCCTAATTGAGTCCGAGATGTCCCTAGGGCCAACGTCTACTCTTTTTTAGTTAGGCTTGGGTTAGTGAGTGCTTGGGATATGATTTTGGGCTAAGGAAGGGTGATGAAATCCCCACCTTATCTTGTTAATGGGTTATGCCCTTAAGATGAATTAGTGCAAGTGTACAAGATAAATAGATAAGAATCACTCAAAGCAGAAAATCAACCAAGAGATGAGTCCTATTCTACATGCAATGCGTACGTACCTTGCTCCTCCAGCACTCTTCAACAGTAAATAAAAATAATTGAAAAGACACGTGCCTAATATGCAAACGTCTAATCAAATTTTATTTTTAACAACCAATAATTACTGTTGAATTATTAGCAATTTACAGGTATATCACAGAACAAATCAGAACAGAGCAGAAAGCAGAATTTTTAACTTGAAGCACCCTGCAAAAATTTGGATCAGTAATTCACCACTGTTGCCGCGTTTTCGAGGCTCTGGCCGCGGATCCGCGGCAAAACAGTGGGTTCTGGTGCTCTGCCTTCGAGGGCAGAGACACAGAATAGCAATATGTCCACTGCTGCTGCTATGTTTCTGTTTCCTGTTCTCTAAACCTGCAAACAGAAAAGAATAAAGAATTAGTTAAAAATTAAATTTTTGTTTTAGAGATAAACTTACCGTCCCTCCCCGGCAACGGCGCCAATTTGTTGACTGAGATTTCCTGCACACAAAATATAAGATATTAGATTTAGAACAAGATGTGCAAGGTGCTCAATTCTAATCCGCGGTAGCAAGGCTATGCGGGTCGTGATCCTCAGGGAGGGACTGCGATGGAAGCGTTAAGCAAGTTATCTCTAAAAATTATCTTTTTTTATTGTTAAATAGTTAGAAAGGAAGTGGTATTTACAATGGGTGGTAGAAAAGAATATGGAGAAGTTGGGATTTAATCTACAAAAAGAAAAGAAAAGAAAAGGAAAGAAAACTTATCTCTTTAGTCTGCTTGCCTTCGATCCTTTTGCGACGACTTACTTTTTCTCAGAAGATTTGCAAGTATGGCGTATAGGATGTTCGTCGCCATAAGCCATCAAGGGATCTTCGTTGGCTAGGCAGTCTCGAAGCAATCGGATCTCACGGATTACAAGTCATCAGAGAGAAACAATGACATAGAACAAGATTAGAAAAACAAAGATAAAGCGAGAATAAAGAAACAATGAAACAAGAATAAAAACAAACCAACCTCGAGCAGATTTTTATTAACAATGGGGGAAAAATAAAAACTTACACCGATGTCACCTGGTACAAGTATGATTCCTTCCTCCATGAAAGCATCTCCACTCTCAGTTACAAATTTTACAAAATAAAAATAAAATCTAACCTAAAACCTAAACCCTAGCTTTTGGCCCTTGGCTCGCCTCTGGACGCTGGACCCCCTTTGCGTTGCACTGCAGGTGATATTTATAGGTGCAGAAGGTTACAGAGTCCCGGATAAACGTGCCAACGAAATCTGGTCCAAGGATAAGCTCAAAGTGCCGCGTTTCCGCGGCTTTTGCCGCGGATCCGCGGCCTGGTAGAGTCGGCTGGCCACGCGCTTGGCGCGTGGCCTCTCCTGGTCCGTCCCTGTGGGCTTCTTCTTCTGGAAGTTTGATCCTGGCCTTTTAATCTGGATTTTCGAGATAACTTGGTAATCAAGTTACTCTTAATCCAGATTTCTTCAAATCTTCTTCCCACGAATTTTCTTCTTGTCTTGGCCTTTTATCCTCATCCTGCATGTGTTTAGGGTTTGGTAGAATTCTATCCTTCCCTAAACTTGATTAATTGCAACTTTAGCCCTTGCATAATTTCCCTTTGACAATTGATATTTGCACTTTGACTCTTGGGCTTCAAATATGGGCTTGGATCTGGGCTTTTGGGCTCTTTAAGCTTTAATTCTTTCTTTTTATTATTTCGAGGCCTGCACACAATAAATCACAAAATATTAATAAATGTGCAGAATTATATAAATAAATATGAAAATGTGACGGTAAATATGATGATAAAAATGCACTTTTCACTACCAATCAACTCACAATCGCCTGAAAAGAAACTACTTCATTTTAATTTGCTTCTTCTGCTTCAACCCATCGTCTTCTCCAACTCAATTGGATTTTCTTGGACCATCATCTCTTCTTGAAAACAAGGTAAAATCCTAACAGTTTCATCTCGGGGTTCTGGCCGATAACCTGCAATAATTGGTTCTTCCATACTCTCCTCAATTATAATCACAGGTTCTTATTCCTCTGGAAAGTCAGCTTCAATATTTTCATCGTGTATCTACTATTCATCTTCTTCATCTACAGCAAGACCTATCATAATTTTTCACCCTTGAAAATGTTGCCCATTCGATTTAAAATCTAAAAGTCATGTAAAACATATATTAATATATAACCAATCTTTTAGAATTGCGACTAAAGTTGTAGCATAAAAACTCAAGATTACTGACAATGATTTTGGTTTGAAAAACTCAAATTTTCATATTGGTAATTTTTTTAGGGAGGAATAGTTTTGGCTAAGTTAAAGTAAAACTAAGAGTATTTTGATTATTTTGCAGCTGTAAAGTGATTGATGGTCATTTGAGTGAGATGTTTTATGTTTCTAGCGTCTAAACTCTGCCACAGATAAACGACTAATATAATGCCATGTCACGCCGGCTGAGAAACACTCTCAGTTGGCGACTGAGGTACAAAAATCCCAGTCACCAACTGAGAGAGTTTTTCAGCCGGTAGTAACGTGACCCAATGCCTGTCACAAATCTGTGGCAGAGCGTAGGTGGTAAAGAAGCTCAAAATTCTACTAAAATAACCATCAATCACTTTACTATTACATTACCAAAATACCTTCAGTTTTACTTTTAACTTAAAAAAAACTCTTCCCCCCAAATTTTTACCGAGCCAAAAAATTATGTTTTTCATACAAATTTTCGTTGAAGTAATCTTGAGTTATTATTTTCTAATTCATCCACATCAATTTGAAAATGATAAAAAAAGATAAGATCAAGACGACGAGTAAGAAGGCAACAGCCAAAAAAAATAAAACTCATGCGTGAACCTTAGAAAATTGGTTGTTATAAAAAAAAAATTATTGTTTATTTTCAATTTTTTTCCAATCATTTTGTATTTAATGAAATATTTCACACTTTACACATCATTTTGGTTTAGATCATAGTCTCGATGCTAAAAAAAGATGTCTTACAACTTCATATTTCGTGTCAAATTTTGAAAGAAGCAAACGAAAAATGAAATTTTTTTGAATAAAGAAATTTTTTTATTCACATTTCAAACTTTGGAATGTCAAATTCAATTTCTTTATGTTTCTTTTATAAGGAATGCAACCAAAGTCGCAATATTTAAAAATATTAATTTTGATTAAAAATATTTTTAATCACAATTTAACTGCAAAGTGCGACTGGAAGCCCTTTTTAATTTGTTTATTTAAAAAAAAACTGCGATCAAAGTCGCAGTCTTTGTAAATAATAAATTAAAATAAAAAAGCAATTTTAAAAATATTTCAAAGTTTATATTATGACTATGTGTTGTTTAAAATTTGTTTCTTTAAAGAAGACTGCGACTCAAAGTCGTAATCTTTTAAAATTAATAATTTTGAATATAAATTATTTATAAATATTTCAAGTTATAGACTACTACTTTGGTTTTTTAATTTGTTTGTTTTAAGAAAACTGCGACCAAAGTCATTGTCTGTGGAAAATAAAATGTTAAGAACACTGCGATCTTAATCACGGTATTGTATAACTTCTTTTTCTTAATTTCAACCAAAGTTGCAATCTTTAGCAAATAAGCTGTTTAGAATATTGCGACCTTGATCCCAATCTTTATTAACTTTTTTTTTACTGTGGCTTTATGCCATTTATGTTTGTGCATCAGGAGTGAGGTATGAAGTGAATGTTCATCCCATGTGATCAAACCCAAAGCCAATGTGTGAAATAATAAGAAGATTTAAGAAGCACATTCATTCTGCTTTCATTAACATTATGAAGAAGACACTTTCCGTAATATATTTATGGCATTCTACAGTGAGAATTTTGGAGTAGACAAAAGTCTAAAATACAATATAAGTGTCTTGTAAATCGTAGACCAATACGACAAGGGTTCAAGATGCATTGAAATCGGGGGCAAAAGAGTTCAGTTAACAAAGATTCGGTCCTTATGTTTGATCTACCTATCAACGAAACTGATCTTATTATAAAAAAATTAAAGGACACGGGTATAATGTACTATTTCAATAATATTAAGAAAATCATAAAAATCTCCATTGAAGTGGATTCGAATGATAATTTGGTGAAAAAAGAAGAAAAACTGAATTAGATGTTATAAGGAATGAGCAGCTGGAGCAGCAAAGTAACATTGAATGAAGTTATAAAAGATAAACAAAGACTTGCAGCTCACGACTTCACTACTTTGATAATTCTTTATTTTCATCGATATTATCATTCTCTGACAGTAAATGCACAGTGCCCTGATATTTAGTAGAGTAAATTGCAAATATTTAGCTGATGAAGAGCATATATTAAGCTAAAACTGTATGAAAGTTTCTTCTTGAATCACTAGACACTTTCAGGCAGAATGCATTTGAGCTGTAAGGATGCTCAATACAAATTCTTATAAGTATATTTGTTCTATTATTAAAAACTGATGTTAGTTGCATATATATGGTCACTAATTATATAACTGATATATTAAAATCTGTTGCAACATTGTTATGTGAAAGAGCTGAAATTGTTGAGGCGACAAAGAAAATGGAGAACAAAACTCCAAAGGCAGTAAGATAGGAGCTGCACAATATTAGAAAAGCCCCACTTGACATCAATTTATCAGAAATTGAAGAAGAAAATATTAGTATAGAATGACATAAACTATATACAATTTATCTATTTTTTTGTTAAAAACATCGACTGTAGTTGAATTATTATGTTTTTCCCCATAATTTAGTGATTTATTAGGACTGTGACCAAAGTCGCAGTTTTTAAAACTCAATGTAATGTTGGCTAAATTTTTATTAGAACTGCGACTTAGATCACAGTCATGATAACACACATTGTGTGTAATGTTTCTTAATATTGCGACTATATTCACATCCTCATTGTTTGTAACATATTTTATGACTAACTGTGACTAAAGTGGCAGTCCTGATGAAACATAAGTTTTACTATTTTTCTTTTGTGCTGCGACTTTAGTATTTGTTTACAATTTGATATATGTTTTATCTAACTTTTAGGTTTTAAATCGAATGGCTAATATTTCAAGTGAGGAAAAAAACTATGATAAACCTTTCTATAGAAGAGGAAGAAGAACATATAGATGAAGAAAATATTATAGCTGACATTGCAGAGGGACAGGAACCTATAAATATAGTCGAGAAGAGAATGTCAGAACCAACTATTGCAGGTTATTTATCAGAATCAAGGGACGAGAGAAGTAAATAAGTAATGATTTTGAGGACTGAAAACTTACATATGAAAAACAGGGTGATCCAATTAGAAAACAAAATTGAAGAAATGAAAAAGGAGAAATCTGAAGAGAAAAACAAAAGATGAAGAGAAAAGAGAAAAGAGAAAAAAGAGAAAAGAAAATTACAATACAAAAACAGAAAATGAAGGTAAAAAGGAGGAAGAAGAGCTGATTAGAGAAACAAATATTGAAAAAAAAGGTGGAGAAAAGGAAGAAGGAGATGAAAATAAAGGAAAATGAAAAGCAGAAGAGGGAGAAGAGGAGGAATGAGAAGAAGGAAGAGGAGCAGAGATGAAGAAGGAACACGAGGAACATGAGAGGGAGAAAAGAAGAACGGAAAAGGACAAAGAGGAACTAGAGAAGAAGAAGAAAGAGATGGAGACAATGATAGGGAGAAGAGGGAAAAGAGGTGAAGGATATCACGCTTGAGAATAAAAATACTAAGACTGCAGAGTAAGAAAAATATGAGATAAGTACCAGATACTCTGATTTTTCAAGTTATACTCTAAATTTAACTCAAGAAATACTTGATATTCAGAAAGATAAAACTTCAAAGCTACAAAGTAAAGAACAATATCTCATTATGGAGAAAAGGAGAAGCTTTTACATAAAAATCAATGGATGTCTCAAAAAGATCGATAGAGAGGGGAGTCAAAAAACAGAAGTGCGGCGAAAGAGATCGTGATGACTCTGACTTTGTTTAAACAAGCAAAGAAATCAAATAAAAAGACAATTCCAAAGGCCCATGCATAAATAAATAACCCTGACTTCAACATATCAAAGAAAGACAAAAGTCAGTTAAGATGAGGGATCTAAATGAAAGTATTCTGTACACATGCATTGAGACACAAAAATAAGTAATCGTCAAAAACTTTTTTGACAAAGCCACCTATGAGTTAGTGGATTTCTTTCTTATTTTTTTACAAATTATTTCTAACTTCTGTCAAAAAATATTCAAATTAATTTAACTGTGACCTACGTCGCAGTTAAAATATAATCATTAAATTCTTAATTTTACAATAACTAATTCATATTATTAACTTTGTAATATTTACTATTTATAGTTGTATTGCATACCAAGATCCAGATAATGAAAAACATGTTACTGGAAATAACATAAAAGATTTATTGTTAAAGAAATATATAGATGCCAATGTCATTCATTTTTACATGAAGCATCTAGAAAAAAGAGTGGTATGAAAAGCTTATCTTTTTGCAGTGAAGTATGGGTAATTCTTACTTTCTTTTTTAAATTTTTTCTAAATGAAAATTATCATCTTCAAACTATGACCCTAAATTAGAAACTGTGACTTTGATCCTAGTTCTTATTGTCATCCTGCATACATATGACTGTGACCTTGGTCGCAGTATAGTAATAATTCAATGACATGGTATTGTTTTATTCCTAATGCTAGGAGAGCCAGAAATTTTCATATTAATAACGTATTATATTTCTTGTAGCTTATATTTATAATCTTTTAATGTTTGTTTTATCTAATTTTGACAGCATTGTGTTGTATCTAGAAGAAATGATCTCGAAAAATATTTAATAAAAACAAACTAAAAGATTGGAATAATAATACACAGTATATGTTATTTCCAATCAATTACAAACACAGTGCTGATGATGCTAATTCCATTGGACCCTTTTGATTTTTGATTGCCAAACGTAAAAGTGGATTTTTTATAATTCTTTGGTACCTAAGGATAAATCCAGCAGCATCTTAAAATTGTACCAGTCTGATGCTAGAACCATGATAATCCAATCTTGATCATACAGATTTATTTTATTTTGGATATAATTGCATTAAAACTAAATGTTATTTTTTTACTTTTGTAAATGTAGAAAGATAAATTATTAAAAATATTTGAAGATAATTTCAATAAAAAGATAAAAAATATTATATTAAATATATAAAATGTCCCCAATAGTTAACATGTAAATTTAATTTGTAAGATTTATCAACTTCATTTCTTATTGCAGAAGAAAATAATCTCAAATTTAATTATTTTTTATATTTCTATAGCGTGGATTGTGTTATATATGTATGTAAATACATAGAGTGTATAGCATATGGTGTCTCTTTTGTTGTTGATATTGTAATCTATGCTGCTGTATAGAAGCTAAGAGGCAAAATTGTATATATATTACTCGCAGACAAGGCCAAAAGTTGGAATGAAGAAACTGATATGATTAGAAAAATACAATTTGAAGATTGATATATAAGAATTTTTGTATTATAAATGTATACTGTACAAAAGTTAATGAATATATTATTTTATAATTTATTTTGTACATATTTTGCACTGGTAATAAGGATTACGATTAAGGTCACAGTTATTATTTATTAAGCGGATCTGCTGGACAATAACTAAAGTCATTTTAAATGAACTGCGTCTATGATCGCATTATGTACTCATAAATGCTATATTCTCATAGTACATTAGAAGTGCGACAAGGGTCGCAGTACATATAAAGTATATAAAAATTGCTCTCATTAAACACTGTGGCCTTAGTCACAATATTTATTATTGATGCAGACTTTACAATATTTTCTTAGGTTTATAAAATACAAAAAAGGTCACATTCTTAACATCCATATATTATCAAAACTAGATTAGGACTGCAACCATGATCGCAGACCCCATTTATTGACTGTAACCCAAGTCCAGTCTGTAAAGTCCTGTCTGCCATGATATTGCGACCGTGGTCGTAATCCTCCTAAAAAATAGTTAAAACTAATAGAGATACAGAAAAATAATGAAACATAGTAAAATTAAATATCTTGAAAGAAAAAAGGCAATAAAAATTAATTTGTATTTCATGTTATAAAAATCGAAAAAAAATTAATCTTGGGTTCTCCTGCCATAAATGCTTCAATTAAACATTTGAATGCATTTTTATCTAATTTTTGAAATCTCAACCGTCACCTATAATACTTATCTCACTTTTCACGTCATTTAAGAGTATTAGCCTTTTAGACTATCTGTATGTATTATA
Organism: Agave tequilana; assembly: GCA_038442645.1. Classification (NCBI taxonomy): domain Eukaryota; kingdom Viridiplantae; phylum Streptophyta; class Magnoliopsida; order Asparagales; family Asparagaceae; genus Agave; species Agave tequilana. The sequence goes on from JAVJIF010033490.1 coordinate 183,299, forward strand.
TATTAAAGATCTCATTTCTAAAAAACAATAGTCATAATTTGCTTTCTAAACTTCCTTGAAATTTTATCGTTGAAATGTGTCTTTCCTATCTTTTTTCTCTGACACAGCAAGTCCTCTGATGATGAATGCGAGATTTATTCTAGCATGTCCTCTCGATATAGATCAGAGGAAGAGCTCGATATTGATGATTCATTTTGAGAGTTAATTTATGAATCAAAGTACGCTCCAAAAGAGGAGGAAAGCGAAAAGGAGAACGGAGAGGGTTGATGAGGATGAAGAGGACGAAAGCGAGCAGGAAGAAGAAGTACAGAAGAACGAAGAAGATGATTCTGATTATGATGGTGATGACGAGGATGATTAGAATTTTCTGTTCTTTTCATAATCACCTTCATTTTGTCTTATTTCTAAGACTTATAATGTCCTTTTTTGTAAGGTCTCTTTTTGACCAGATTATGACATAAGTAAAATTTTCTTTTATTTTCTTCTTTCTTAAATTTATTTTCATGCTTTTTAAATAAATATGCAAGTATGTGTCCTCAATGATTTTTAATTCTATGATCTTTGAATGATTTTAAATACTGCTAAAATGATCGCAGACATAATATATTACTTGTAATTTATTTCATCATATGATGAGAAATATAATCATTTATTACAAAATAATGTAATTTTTTTTAAAAAGTTAACTATGATCATACTCTGTGATTTTATATTAAACGTTCTCATTTTACATACAGATTGTGACCAAGATCGCAGTAAACAATAATATATAAAACTATATTAATATAGCGACTTTAGTCACAGACAGTAAAATAAGTCAAAGTTTTCTTATCCAAAAGTTGATTAACATGATTTTAAAAAATCAAAAAGATGGATTGAAATATATCCTATCAAGTAAAATAGGGTCGCAGCCTTCAGTTAAATATATCCTCTTAAATAAAATACTGTAACTATGGTCGCAGTACATAATTAACTATATTTATAATTGGTACCCCAACCATAGTCACAGTTTTAATAAAAACTCTTTCATTAAATACAATATATCAGAAAAAACTACGATTATGATCGCATTCCATAATAAACTATAATAATACATGAAACTGCGACTATGGTTGTAGTCCTGACCAAACATTTTGGGCGTAGTATATTCAATCAAGTTAAAAACTATGTGTAACACTCCGTTCTCGAAATACGTACTTAGATATATGTTTTGATTTTTTGACCGTATTTTTTGTTTACTTTCCATATTTGTTTTTATTTGTTGATTATTTATGCGATTGCTTTGCATTGGATATCGATTCCTATATTTGAAGTCAACCCTAGTCTGAACCGAGGACCCGATCTTAGTGTATTACTCAATTTAATATTTTTGATCGTCAGATTTGACTGATTATAGTTTCAAATATCGTTTTCAAATATTTTAGATTTTTCATGATTTTTTGAAAATTTTCTGAATTATTCTACAAAATATTCAAAATCGGTGTCGACCGGTATCCTGTTCGATTCCAAATTTACAGATAAAGTTGAATTTCTAAAATTCACTTTCATATTATTTCTTAGAATCATACTTTTTACTTTAATATATTTTTGGAGATTTTTTGAATTTATCAAAATTCGACCGGATTTGATGTCAGCTAGTATCACCGATTGATTCCAAAAATGCTAATTTGAAAACAGGATTTAATTTTTTGGATCTAATTTCACCTTGTATTATAATATTATATTTTCTATTTTGAAAAATTTTGGGGACCTTTCAGAGTTACTTTATTTTTTCGACATTTTTAGTGTTTCAGTATTTTTTCAGAGCCAGAAATTATACCCTAATAATTTTTTATTTTTCTTTTTTCCCTAATTTTCTCCTCCACTCCTTTCTTTCCCTCTTTTTCTTTTCTTTTTCTTTTCTCCATTTTTTTTCTACCACACAAACCCCCCAAAATATCTTCTCCTTCTCCTTTTTATTTCCCTTCTTCTTTCTCTTTTCTTTTTCTTTTTCTTTCTTGCTTCTTCCTCTGTCCAATGACGCCAACCTCCCTCTCTCTCTCTCTCAAAACTCTCTCTCTTTCCCCAAATTCTCTTTCAATTCTCACTCATTTCTCATCTACTTTCTCTCACTTACCAATTTTCCTCTAGTCTCTCCCTCTCTCCCCTATATTACCACTGGCGACCCCACAGTGGCCGACGACCACCCACGGTGACCCCGTCTCGGCCGTCACTCACCTCCCACTCCATCATCACCCACTCCACCACCTTCCATCTTCATCTCCATCGCCAATTCCCTCCATCATCTTCCATTAACACCCTATCTCCATCACAACCACCCACCCACCACCATCTACCACCAAATCCCACCACTAATCACCATCATAACCTCTTTCTCCACCTCCACCTCCTCGAATTTCACAACCACCAACCACTAAAATCAAACACCACCACCCTCACCACCCTTACCATTACCCACTCTCTTTCTCCCCTCCCTTGGCGCCACCGCCGGCCAACCACAGCTGACACCGCCGGCCTAATGCCACCTGGCCCTATGACCCTGCTGTGGGGCCCTGTGCGTGAGCAGGGGATAATAGCCGCCTCTCTTTTTCTATTCTCTCTCCCTCTCTTGGTTCTCTCTTTTGTTCTCTCTCTCCTAACAACTCTCTCTATATTATTCTCTCTCCTCTCTCTCCTATCTGTAATTCTATCTCTATAAATAAAAAATATATTTATATATGTTAATATATATATATATTGGTGGCACGTGCACGACTTCTAGGGATTTTGGATTTTTATGGCATTTTCTGAAGATTTAGGTGAGTATCTCGCTTATTGGGTATTTTTATTGTAATTTATGGGATTTGTATTGTATTTCGGGACTTTTTTTGTACTGATGTTGTGGTTTTATCGGTGTGGCTGTGTAGATGTATTCTGTGGACATATTGTGACTTGTATCAGTCTAATGTATCTGTAGCAATATGATGAATGCATGTAATAGTGTAGTTTTACGCCTCTACATATACACTGCCTGCGATGTATCATTATACTACTTCATTATCATGCGTGGCCGACCCTTCGTGATTGTTTAACCTCCGAGCTCTCTACTCAGCATTCTGTCTCTATGAATTCTGGGCTCCACACTCAGCCAACGAGCTTCACCACTCTATGAATAGTCTAGTTATTATCATGCTTATATGTGTGCTCATGTGGTACTAACACTGGTGCAGTTTGCAAGTATAGCCCACTTCTCGGGCTGGCTACCCAATAGGTTTCATTCCTTGCACCTTCTGGGTTTCGTTGTAGCTATCGGGAGTGCGCTTAGACCTTATGATCTCCTTAAAGCCCTTTGGGCGCTCAGACCGCCAGATCTTTCAGCCCTGCCTGATAGGCGAGTCTAACACTTAGTTTTACTTCTAACTCTGTCCGAGCGTAGTAAAGCTGCAGGCGCGGCTTCGTCACGGGTGAAGCAGAGCGGTTTACCCGTCACCATACGTGTGCGTTAGTTTCACTCCAGCTTTAATGTTGTGGGCTAGTTTCACTCCAGCTTTACTTAGCTCCGCTTGATTGTTCGCTTGTCTGCTCGCTGACTTTATTTCTGTCTTACTTAACCACCGGGCTTTACTACTCTACTGATAGCATAGTTGTTATCTGTTACTATGTTTACATGCATGTGTTTGGTATTAACACCTCTGCAGGTACCTACTTTGCCTTCTAGTTGACCAACCCTTTGTGCTATCGACCACTTCCTAAAAAGAGGGAGTGTGTTCAGACTATCATGTCTCTTGGCTACGCCTGGTAGGTAGACCTAACACTCAGTGCTTTGTTCGAGCGTGGTTACACTGTGAGCGCGGCTTCGCCACATGCGATAGTATAGCTTTTATACGCTCACTTCGTTGTGTACGTTTAGCTATGCCACGAGTGATAGCCGCGCCGAACGTGATGGTGTCTAGTGTTGTTAGCTTCGCTCCAGTCTTGCTTAGCTCTGCTTGGATGTTCGCTTACTTGCTTGCCTGCTAGGTAATTTAGCTATTATTCCTTTCTTGATGGTTGTGAAGAGTTTGACCTCTTTTCATGAATCATCTTCTAAAACTGTATTATTTTTCTGTATTCATACTGATCACCTATATCGGTACCATTTTTTTATATTGTGATATACAACAGTGGATATCTGACTATCTGTTGTGCTACCACTTGACACCTGACATCTGCTTGTTATCACCTGACACCTGCTTGTTATCGCCTAACACTTGTATGTTACTACTTAGCACTTGCCCCCTGTTATATTACCACCTGACTTGTGATTATCATATTATGCGAATCTTGTAACTGCTATCATATATTATATACAGTGATCTGTATTCCTAGTATTCATGTACTCTTGTACCCCTGAATTCTTGAACCTAAACTGCTCCTATTATTCTCGTAAATTGATAACTACATAATAAATTATAAAAAGGACAACTTACATCGGGGAAGGGAAAAACTGATGGATTTCAAGTGGTGAATATGTTTACAGTGATATTAGTTATGTTATGCAACTAAAACTCTCGGTTCTACCTGAGGGCCTCCAGGTGTTCCGAGGGGAGCACTGCTCCCTACCTCCTATTATTTTCCTGAATAGGCATACAAGAAGACCCACCTCATGTACGCCTTGCGGCTGGTTCTGTACACCAGCAACAGAACACCCTAAACCGTGACTCCAGGCATGCACGGTACCCATTGTAAACATAACATGTTAGTTTCGTCATCAGTTTTCAATAACAACCTCAGATTACTTACATATGGTTGTATGTGCGTGGGGATACTAAAGCACATACCTAGATATCTGAGTATGACGAGCAATAATAATAAGATGCTAATCAATAATTCATCATGCTATTTTACAATTCGGGTTATATAAACTCAGATTACGGTGACATGAGACATAAGGTATATAGATGAGGGTTTCCTTGTTTGGATTATTCCTTCGATGTACTTATCTCATGAAGCTGTAAATTGAGCTAGTATGAGTGGTTTTGCCTGTATTTATTTTATTCAGTCTTATCAAAATTTAATCAGTTTTATGTTGTTTTCTTACTTTAGGAGAGAATTCAAGTTATATGAAATTAGGATACGGTGATGTGAGATATAAGGTATATATATGAGGGTTTCCTTATTTGAATTATTCTTTCAACGCATTAGTCTCAGGATCGGTAATTTGGGCTTGTATAACTAGTTTTTCCATATTTACTTCACTTGATGCCTCATTCCAGCTCATGTATATCTATACTCAATACACAGTTTTCAATACATACATTTCTACTCGGATTTATTGATACACGTGTGCCTGTTTATGCATGCCACTTGGCACTCAACTTGCCACTTGTTGGGGAGCTTCTGACTCCCCTAGACTTACATGTTCAAATCTTAGAGCTTGAACTGTTATGGACTTCCTGATGATCAGAGTTGCGTAGCAGTAGTTTCGTGGATCAGCAGTTGATCGCTGATCATTAGAAAGTGTTGCACAAAAAAGTGTAAAATATGAGTGAATGGTGTCATAGCTTCCTCGATTCTACCATAGTAGCAAAATGTTATACGGGTCGTATCTTTAAGGAGGGGGTCGATAGAAGCATGTTGTGTGTTTTTTCTATTCGTTTTGCAGTTTCTCTTTGCTTTAAGAATGAATAAAAAAACAAGAAAGATTGTGGAAATGATTTGAAATATTTTGATGTTGGAAAAAGTGTTTTTCTATTTTAGGATGGAAAAATGCATGCTAACCTTCTAATAAGTGCTCCAACTAACCTCTAACTTCTTGAAGACATACCCTCACAGTGGATCATAGGCAATCACAAACTTTATGTGCAAGAACTTTTCATGTGGTAGATCGAATCAAAGTTCGTCCCACCACCCTACTTCACACGGCAAAACTTGAACATTCCTCCATTAAGATCCATTTGAAGACGAGTATGGAGGGAGAAACAAGTGCACTATGGATATCGTCAAGAATGAATGAGAGTTCTGATTGGTAGTGAAAAGTGCATTTTTATCATCATATTTACCATCACATTTTCATATTTATTCATTTAATTCTGCACATTTATTAATAATTTGTAATTTATTGTGTGCAGGCCTCGAATTGTTATTTAAGCAATAAATAAAGCCTAAAGAGCCCAAAGGCCCAGATCCAAGCCCATGTTTGAAGCCCAGGTGAAGAAGTGCAAATACAAAGATTCAAAATGCAAATACAAGGGCTAAAAGTTGCAAATATCAGAGATTAGGGAAGGGTAGACTTCTATCCAACCCTAAACACCTGCAGGATGAAGATAAAAGGCCAAGATAGAGAGGAATTTCGGTGAAGAAAATTTGAAGAAATCTAGATTAAGAGTAACTTGATTACCAAGTTATCTCGAAAATCCAGATTAAAAGGCCAGGATCAAAATTCCAGAAGCACAAGCCCACAGGGAAGGACCAGGAGAGGCCACGCGCCAAAGCGCGTGGCCAGCCGACTCTACCAGGCCGCGGATCCGCGGCAAAAGCCGCGGAAACGCGGCACTTTGATAAGATCCTGATCCCAATTTCGTGGGCAGATTCGTCCGGGACTCTGTAGCCTTCTGCATCTATAAATATCTCCTGCAGTGCAACGTAAAGAGCGTCCAGCGTCCAGCAAAGGGCCAAAAGCTAGGGTTTTTAGGTTTTAGGTTAGATTCCATTGTAAATTTTTATTTTCTTTTTGTGAAAGCTGAGAGGAGATGTTGCATTCATGGAGGAAGGGATCCTCTTGTACCGATGGTGACAGCCGGTGTAAGTTGTAAATTTCCTCCATTGTTTAAATCAAATCAAAGCTTGTTTTGTTATTTTTATGTTTTATTGTGTCTCTATCTTTGTCTATCATTGTTTTTCTATTTTTGGTTTATGACATTGTTTCTTTCTCTAATGTCTTGCCCACCATGAGATCCAACTGCTTCGAGAATACCTAGCCGAAGAAGGACCTTGATGGCCTATGGCGATGAACAGGTCTTCATAGTTGCTTTTTATTCCCTAGTTGCCTTTTATTCATAGTTAGGAAGGCGGACGATCCTATACGCCATGCTTGTACGCCTTCTAAGAAAAGGTAAATCATAGCAACGGTTCAAACGGTAAGCAGACTGAAGAGGTAATCTTTCTTTCTTTCTTCCTTTAGTTTAGATCCACATCTTCCTAAATTATTCTTTTCTACCACCCATTGTAAATACCACTTCCTTTCTAACTTAACAAATAAAAATAAAAACTTTAGAGAAACTTGCTTAACGCTTCCATCGCAGTCCCTCCTTGAGGATCACGACCCGCATAGCCTTGCTACCGCGGATTAGAACTGAACCTCACACTACTATTTCTAAATTAATATCCTTATTTTTGTGTGCAGGAAAAATCAGTCAACAAATTGGCGCCGTTGCCGGGGAGGGACGGTAAGTTATTCTCTAATAAAAAAATATTTTTTTATTAACTTATTCTTTATTCTTTTCTGTTGCAGGTTACAGGTGAAGAACAGGATTTTGCAACTGCAGTAACATATAAGTGGACCTGGGCCTCTGCTCCAGAAAGCAGAGCCCAGGATCCCTCCAAATTGCCGCAGAAACGCGGCCAAAGCCGCGGATCTGCGGCAAGGAGGAGTTCACTCCTGACAATTTTTCTGCAGGGTCTTCAGCTCTGCAAAATACAGCTTCTGCAATACTTATCTTCCTGTATTATTCACCATATACCTGCTAATTTAATCAACAGTAAAAAATTGGTTGTAATTAAAAATTGTTTAGACAATTGCATTCTAGGCACGTGTCTTTCAATTCTTTTACTTTACTGTTGAAGAGTGCTGGAGGCAAGGTACGTACGCATTGCATGTAGAATAGGATTCATCTCTTGGTTGATTTTCTGCTTTGAGTGATTCTTATCTATTTATCTTGTACACTTGCACTAATTCATCTTAAGGGCATAACCCATTAACAAGATAAAGTGGGGATTTCATCACCCTTCCTTAGCCCAAAAATCATATCCCGAGCACTCACTAACCCAAGCCTAACTTAAAAATTAGTAGACGTTGGCCTAGGGACATCTCGGACTCAATTAGGAGATTATCCTAAGGGGGAACGGTGTTGGAAGTTGACTCCTGCCAAATCAGTGTCTAGGAAGGGGATTGAGGGCCGAAAGCCCGAAGTGTGGTGGTTATTTAATTAAGGAACGTCTTTGACGGAAAACCTCCCACCACTCTTGCCCCGACCTGGCTGATTAACTTGTGGTCAAAGTCTACACCCTACCTCCCGTGGACAGTCTAACCAGTTAGGAGTCGTCTAGGTCATAGGTCTACCCTAACTTAGGTTAGAATTTTTCTTTTTGTTTGTTGTGTTTGTGTTGGTGTGATATGGCATATAAGAATAATTCCAATTTTAATCCTATTACACCCCTAACTATTATTCGGATATTACCAACCCGGCATACCCTAACTTTAACCAATCTAGTGTGCCGGAATGGTCTTATCCGAATGAATATAACCCACACCCCCCATCTTATGACTATAATTTCCATAATAATTCAACTCGTCACAGAGTTCATGGGGTTTCGAGTCCCCCGAGTCTAATTCTCAATCAAATTGTCCTCCATATCCATCTAGTCCACATTCTTTCAATGATTTATACTTAGATCCCCAATTCATAATAGACTACCATCTATTGGGGAAATGATAAGTATGCATAAGTCCAAGCAACAATCACCATCAATCTTAGATAGGATGATGCGTGAGTCCACCGACTCACAATTTCATCATGATGACACTTCATCTTTTCAAGACCAATCAGAACAAGATGATCCTATCGACTATAAAGAGATGCTAGCTGCCATGACTGAGGCTCAATTAGCCCGTGATCATGACATAGATTTGATGGTTCAAGCTTTACATGCTCACAGTTCGGCCGTTTCTGCTTTCATTGACCACTCACTTAGAGCCGACGAACCAAGTTGCTGTGGACAACAAGATTCTAATTCAGTACCATCATGTGAACTTGCCGAAACTCCAATTCTTGATAACTTGGCAAGTTTTTCCTTTCCTGAATTAGAACTTGAGCTTGAATATGATCATGATCTTCCACTTGATGATTCAATTTTATTTCCTGATCCAATAATGACTCCAATGTCTCCACCTGATTTCACTTTTCCCGAGTCAACATTGGATCCTATTCCAATTCATTATGAAATTGAATCACCCATTTTAGATGATCATATTGAACTTGACCTAGATTCTCACAATCTCTTTACTTCTGAAATGATTGTACAATTCTGACGGACGATGTTGACCTTAGTTTTGAAGAATTGTATGGCGATGAGCTAGAATTCCTTAATATTGGAAGTAAAGAGATATCATCCATATTAGGTCACATTCCATTGTGGGAAGAAGATTGTGGACTTGAGTTTCAATTTCTTGACTTGGACCCAATTCTTGAACCTAGCCCGACTCCTGAGCCCTTACTTGATTTGAGCATTTTCCCTGAGTCGGTATTCGTTCCCGCACCTATATTGTCCAAGTCAATAATTCCATCTTTTCATACTCCATTTTGGGACAAGGAGGTTGACACAATTGACTCTGAAATTTATTATGAAATTTGGAAATTTGATGGGGTGGAAATTTTAAAAAATAATCACACATACATTTTTGTGGGATATACACGAAAAATTTTTGGTGGGTTCCTCCATGAAATTTTATGTTATCTTGATTGGGTAGCAACGCTTGGCCCAATTAGACCACCACCGGAACCACCCCCTAAGGTAATTTTCTGCCTTCCCTTGTTCTGTTTCATGCATATATGCATACATTCATACATTGAGGACAATGCATGAGATAAGTGTGGGGGTGGGCTTTACTAACATACTAACATAGGTAGAAACTAACAAAAAAATTTGCTGAAAAAAAAAAATTAAAAAAAAGTTATAAAAAGGACAGTATTTTGACTTATTTTTTTGAAAGAACCTAAGTTAGTTTTAAGGATTAGGAAAATCATGATTAGGATTTCTAAAAACTTGGTCAAAATAAATAAATTGTTTAAATTTTAGGTATAGGAGGAGAAATTGAATAAATAATTAGTCTTGATTTTTACCTTAATGAAATGTGCATACCAAATGCATATCTAGGATTCTAAGACAAAGACCTTGTGCCTCATAAAAAAAAAAGAAGAAGAAAAAAATCACCAATTAAGCTGATACATGTGCCTCAAGAAGCATAAGTATTCATGCCTAAAGGTGAGTAAATAAAATAAAGTCCTTAGTTTTGGGGCCTAGTTCACTCGAATTTAAGTCCGCGGGGTGTTTTCTCACTTGGTGCCCTAAAGCCAACCGGTTTGGGAGTCATCGACTTTAAGTTCGTTACATGGGTGGATTAGAAAGCCTAAGAAGACTAAGAAATATAATATATGTATTAACACATCTAATAATCAATTAGTTAGGTATGAGGGCCTCAAGAAGCCTTGATACTTATACGAAAGAAAATTAGATGAGTTATACATGCCAAAAAAAAAATAAATAAAATAAAATAAATAAATATAACACATCTAATAGTCAATTAGTTAGGTATGAGGGCCTCAAGAAGCCTTGATACTTACACGAAAGAAAATTAGATGATGTTATAAAAATAATAAAGAGGCATGAGAGTCCAAGTTAAGGAATTCCTAGATTCACAAGGGTGCGTATGACTTTTGGTAACGAAAAACTATATTAGAAATTCAATTTTAATCCTTACCTAAAATGAATAACAATTGACTTTATAAAGACTAGGTTTGAAGAATGAATAAAAATGAGGATCCTAAAACTTATAGACTACTTAGTCTCTTCAATAATAATTCAAATATTTTCCTTTTATGGATTTTGTGGGTGCAATCCGCTGAAAACCCTCACGAGACAACACTCGTCCTCTAGGGTAACCTAGAGGTTTAACGGCTTGTTGCACATGCTAAGGCAGAGCACAGGAGCCCACTGTTTTGCCGCGGATCCGCGGCCAGAGCCGCGGAAACGCGGCAACAGTAAGGACTACTGATTCAAATTTTTTGCAGATTGCTGCAATTTGAGATTACTGCTTAATGCTCTATTCTGTTTTGTTCTGTGATATACCTGTAAATTGCTAATAATTCAACAGTAAATCATTGGTTGTTAAAAATAAAATTTGATTAGACGTTTGCATATTAGGCACGTGTCTTTTCAATTATTTTTATTTACTGTTGAAGAGTGCTGGAGACGCAAGGTACGTACGCATTGCATGTAGAATAGGATTCATCTCTTGGTTGATTTTCTGCTTTGAGTGATTCTTATCTATTTATCTTGTACACTTGCACTAATTCATCTTAAGGGCATACCCATTAACAAGATAAGGTGGGGATTTCATCACCCTTCCTTAGCCCAAAAATCATAGCCCAAGCACTCACTAACCCAAGCCTAACTAAAACTGAGTAGACGTTGGCCCTAGGGATATCTCGGACTCAATAGGAGATTATCCTAAGGGGAAATAGTGTTGGAAGTTGACTCTTGCCAAATCAGTGTCTAGGAAAGGGATTGAGGGCCGAAAGCCCGAAGATTGGTGGTTATTTAATTAAGGAAACGTCTTTGACGGAAAACCTCCCACCACTCTTGCCCCTGACCTGGCTGATTAACTTGTGGTCAAAGTCTGCACCCAACCTCCTGTGGACAGTCTAACCAGTTAGGAGTCGTCTAGGTCATAGGTCTACCCTAACTTAGGTTAGAATTTTTCTTTTTGTTTGTTGTGTTTGTGTTGGTGTGATATGGCATATAAGAATAATTCCAATTTTAATTCATATTACACCCCTAACTATTATTCGGATATTACCAACCCTGCATACCCTAACTTTGACCATCTAGTGTGCCGGAATGGTCTTATCCGAATGAATATAACCCACACCCCCTCTTATGACTATAATTTCCATAATAATTTTAACTCGTCACAGAGTTCATGGGGTTTCGAGTCCCCGAGTCTAATTCTCAACCTAATTGTCCTTCATATCCATCTAGTCTACATTCTTCCCAAAATTCATACTCAGATCCACCCATCCAGAATAGAAATCCATCTATCTTGGAAATGATGAGTAGGAATGAGTCCAAGCAAAAATCACCATCAATCTTAGACATGATGATACGTGAGTCCACCGACTCACAACTTTATCACGATTACCCGTCCTATTTTCAAGTCCAATCAGAACATGATCCACCTATCGACTATGAAGGGATGCTAGCTGCCATGACTGAGGCTAAATTAGCCCGTGATCATGACATAGATTTGATGGTTCAATGCTTACGTTCTCACCGTCCGGCTGATTCTGATATCGCTGACCACTCGCTTAGAGCCGACGAACCAAGTTGCTTTGGACAACAAGATTCTAATTCAGTACCATCATGTGAACTTGCCGAAACTCCAATTTTGATAACTTGGCAAGTTTTTCCTTTCCTGAATTAGAACTTGAGCTTGAATATGATCATGATCTTCCACTTGATGATTCAATTTTATTTCCTGATCCAATAATGACTCCAGTGTCTCCACCAGATTTCACTTTTCCCGAGTCAACATTGGATCCTATTCCAATTCATTATGAAATTGAATCACCCATTTTAGATGATCATATTGAACTTGACCTAGATTCTCACAATCTCTTTACTTCTGAAATTGATTGTACAATTCTGACGGACGATGTTGACCTTAGTTTTGAAGAATTGTATGGCGATGAGCTAGAATTCCTTAATATTGGAAGTAAAGAGATATCATCCATATTAGGTCACATTCCATTGTGGGAAGAAGATTGTGGACTTGAGTTTCAATTTCTTGACTTGGACCCAATTCTTGAACCTAGCCGACTCCTGAGCCCTTACTTGATTTGAACATTTTCCCTGAGTCGGTATTCGTTCCCGCACCTATATTGTCCAAGTCAATAATTCCATATTTTCATACTCCATTTTGGGACAAGGAGGTTGACACAATTGACTCTGAAATTTATTATGAAATTTGGAAATTTGATGGGTGGAAATTTTAAACAATGATCACACATACATTTTTGTGTGGTTATACACGAAAAATTTTTGGTGGGTTCCTCCATGAAATTTTATGTTATCTTGATTGGGTAGCAACGCTTGGCCCAATTAGACCACCACCGGAACCACCCCCTAAGGTAATTTTCGCCTTCCCTTTTCTGTTTCATGCATATATGCATTCATTCATACATTGAGGACAATGCATGAGATAAGTGTGGGGGTGGGCTTTACTAACTTACTAACATAAGTAGACACTAACAAAATTTGCTAAAAAAAAAAAAAAAGAAAAATTAAAAAAAAATGTTATAAAAAGGAAATATTTTGACTTATTTTTTGAAAGAAATCTAAGTTAGTTTTAAGGATTAGGAAAATCATGATTAGGATTTCTAAAAACTTGGTCAAAATAAATAAATTGTTTAATTTTTAGGTATAGGAGAGAAATTGAATAAATAATTAGTCTTGATTTTTACCTTAATGAAATGTGCATACCAAATGCATATCTAGGATTCTAAGACAAAGACCTTGTGCCTCATAAAAAAAAAAGAAGAAAAAAGAAAAAAAAATCACCAATTAAGCTGATACATGTGCCTCAAGAAGCATAAGTATTCATGCCTAAAGGTGAGTAAATAAAATAAAGTCCTTAGTTTTGGGCCTAGTTCACTCGAATTTGAGTCCGCGGGGTGTTTTCTCACCTGGTGCCCTAAAGCCAACCGGTTTGGGAGTCATCGACTTTAAATTCGTTACATGGGTGGATTAGAAAGCCTAAGAAGACTAAGAAAAATAATATATGTATTAACATATCTAATAATCAATTAGTTAGGTATGAGGGCCTCAAGAAGCCTTGATACTTATACGAAAGAAAATTAGATGAGTTATACATGCCAAAAAAAAAAAAAAAAATAAAAAAAAATAAATATATTAACACATCTAATAGTCAATTAGTTAGGTATGAGGGCCTCAAGAAGCCTTGATACTTACACGAAAGAAAATTAGATGATGTTATAAAAATAATAAAGAGGCATGAGAGTCCAAGTTAAGGAATTCCTAGATTCACAAGGGTGCATATGATTTTTGGTAACGAAAAAGACTTTATTAGAAATTCAATTTAATCCTTACCTAAAATGAATAACAATTGACTTTATAAAGACTAGGTTTGAAGAATGAATAAAAATGAGGATCCTAAAACTTATAGACTACTTAGTCTCTTCAATAATAATTCAAATATTTTCCTTTTTATGGATTTTGTGGGTGCAATCCGCTGAAAACCCTCACGAGACAACACTCGTCCTCTAGGGTAACCTAGGGGTTTAACGGCTTGTTGCACGTGCTAAGTGCAATCGTGATTCCTACGAAAGTGAGTTAGGTTAGATTAACTTTTCATTTCTTTTTCTTTTTCTTTGTTTTTACTCGAGGACGAGCAAAAAAGATAAGTGTGGGGGTGTGATTGGTAGTCAAAAGTGCATTTTTATCATCATATTTACCATCACATTTTCATATTTATTCATTTAATTCTGCACATTTATTAATAATTTGTAATTTATTGTGTGCAGGCCTCGAATTATTATTTTAGCAATAAATAAAGCCTAAAGAGCCCAAAAGCTCAGATCCAAGCCCATGTTTGAAGCCCGTGAAAAAGCGCAAATACAAGAGTCAAAATGCAAATGCAAGGGCTAAAAGTTGCAAAAATCAGAAATTAGGGAAGGATAGACTTCTATCCAACCCTAAACACCTGCAGGATGAGAATAAAGGCCAAGATAAGAAGAAAATTCGTGGAGGAAGATTTGAAGAAATCTGGATTAAGGGTAACTTGATTACCAAGTTACCTCGAAAATCCAGATTTAAAGGCCAGGATTACAATTCTAGAAGCAGAAGCCCACAGGGACGGACCAGGAGAGGCCACGCGCCAAAGCGCGTGGCCAGAAGACACAAAAGTGCCGCGGAACCGCCGCAAATCCGCGGCACTTTGATAAGATCCTGATCCCAAATTTCGTGGGCAGTTTCTTCCGGGACTCTGTAGCCTTCTGCACCTATAAATATCACCTGCAGTGCAACGTACAGAGCGTCCAGCGTCCAGCAAAGGGCCAAAAGCTAGGGTTTTTAGGTTTTAGGTTAGATTCCATTGTAAATTTTTATTTTCTTTTTGTGAAAGCTGAGAGGAGATGTTGCATTCATGGAGGAAGGGATCCTCTTTGTACCGATGGTGACAGCCGGTGTAAGTTGTAAATTTTCCTCCATTGTTTAAATCAAATCAAAGCTTGTTTTGTTATTTTTATGTTTTATATTGTGTCTCTATCTTTGTCTATCTTGTTTTTCTATTTTTGGTTTATGACATTGTTTCTTTCTCTAATGTCTTGCCCACCATGAGATCCAACTGCTTCGAGAATACCTAGCCGAAGAAGGAACCTTGATGGCCTATGGCGATGAACAGGTCTTCATAGTTGCTTTTTTATTCCCTAGTTGCTTTTTATTCCATAGTTAAGAAGGCGGACGATCCTATATGCCATGCTTGTACGCCTTCTAAGAAAAGGTAAATCATCGCAACGGTTCAAACGGTAAGCAGACTGAAGAGGTAATCTTTCTTCCTTTTTCTTCCTTTAGTTTAGATCCACATCTTCCTAAATTCTTCTTTCCACTTCACTGTAAAAACCACCCATTGTAAATACCATCGTGACTAACAAAATAACTAAAAAAGATAAATTTTTAGAGAAACTTGCTTAACGCTTCCATCGCAGTCTCCCTGAGGATCACGACCCGCATAGCCTTGCTACCGCGGATTAGAACTGATTCCTCGCACGATCTATTCTTAATCTAATATTCTAATTTTTGTGTGCAGGAAAAATCAGTCAAAAAA
>JAVJIF010033491.1:0-55623 GCA_038442645.1 Agave tequilana
ATTTTCATATTTATTCATTTAATTCTGCACATTTATTAATAATTTGTAATTATTGTGTTGCAGGCCTCGAATTGTTATTTTAGCAATAAATAAAGCTAAAGAGCCCAAAAGCCCAGATCCAAGCCCATGTTTGAAGCCCAGGTGAAAAAAGCGCAAATAAAAAGAGGTCAAAATGCAAATACAAGGGCTAAAAGTTGCAAAAATCAGAAATTAGGGAAGGATAGACTTCTATCCAACCTAAACACCCAGGATGAGAATAAAAGGCCAAGATAAGAAGAAAATTCGTGGGAGGAAGATTTGAAGAAATCTGGATTAAGGGTAACTTGATTACCAAGTTACCTCGAAAATCCAGATTTAAAAGGCCAGGATTACAATTCTAGAAGCAGGCGCCCACATGGACGGACCAGGAGAGGCCACGCGCCAAAGCGCGTGGCCAGAAGCCACAAAAGTGCCGCGGGAACCGCCGCGAATCCGCGGCACTTTGATAAGATCCTGATCCCAAATTTCGTGGGCAGATTCTTCCGGGACTCTGTAGCCTTCTGCATCTATAAAATATCTCCTGCAGTGCAATGTAGAGAGCGTCCAGCGTCCAGCAAAGGGCCAAAAGCTAGGTTTTTAGGTTTTAGGTTAGATTCCATTGTAAATTTTTATTTTCTTTTTGTGAAAGCTGAGAGGAGATGTTTCATTCATGGAGGAAGGGATCCTCTTGTACCGATGGTGACAGCCGGTGTAAGTTGTAAATTTTCCTCATTGTTTAAATCAAATCAAAGCTTGTTTTGTTATTTTTATGTTTTATTGTGTCTCTATCTTTGTCTATCATTGTTTTTCTATTTTTTGGTTTATGACATTGTTTCTTTCTCTAATGTCTTGCCCACCATGAGATCCAACTGCTTCGAGAATACCTAGCCGAAGAAGGAAACCTTGATGGCCTATGGCGATGAACAGGTCTTCATAGTGCTTTTATTCCCTAGTTGCTTTTTATTCCATAGTTAAGAAGGCGGACGATCTATATGCCATGCTTGTACGCCTTCTAAGAAAAGGTAAATCATCGCAACGGTTCAAACGGTAAGCAGACTGAAGAGGTAATCTTTCTTTCTTTTCTTCCTTTAGTTTAGATCCACATCTTCCTAAATTCTTCTCTTCCACTTCACTGTAAAAAACCACCCATTGTAAATACCATCGTGACTAACAAAATAACTAAAAAAGATAAATTTTAGAGATTAACTTGCGCTTAACGCTTCCATCGCAGTCCCTCCTTGAGGATCACGACCCGCATATCCCTGCTACGCGGATTAGAACTGATTCCTCGCACGATCTATTCTTAATCTAATATTCTATTTTTGTGTGCAGGGAAAAATCAGTCAACAACCATTTTTGAGCTTGTGGCGTCTCATCCGGTTATGTCATTGCGACCTCTGAACCAGCAGACAGCCAAGTCTCAATTTTGAGCTTGTTGACATTTACAAAAGACAAGTCTCAATTCCGAGCCCTGTTGACATCTACAAAAGACAGGTCTCGATACTCGTTGACATTTACAAAAGACGAGTATCACTTATTTGAAGCTTGGTGGCTTCTCAACCAGTTATGTCATTGCGACCTCTGAACTGGCAGATAACCAAGTTTCATCTACCATTGAGCTTAGTAGCGTCCCAATCGGTTATGTCATTGCGACCTCTGAAACAGCGGACAGCTAAGTCTCAACGTTGAGCTTGTTGACACTTACAAAAGACAGGACTCACCGATGCTTGCTGACATTTACAAAAGGCAAGTATCTCCCTTCAGCCCCGCAAAGGGCTAACCTCGAGATTGCTGACGTCTTAATCGGTTATGTCATTGCGACCTCTAAACCGACGGATAGCCACGTCTCAAAGATTACGTCCTCAAGCCAGAACAAGATTGGAGATTCGACAGAAGCCAAAAACAAAAGAAAGAATTTCCATTAATTCCAAAGACGGAGACACATGGAGGGCACGTATACAATGACCTACAAGCGTACACTGTATGATCTGAGCCGCTCTCCGAGGGCGTTTAGCCTCGTCTTCCTATCATCAACAGCCTGGGCAAGCGCTTGTGACCTCAGCTCAGCCCATCAAAGTCTACCGCTTGGGCCAGACGAGCTTCAACTTCTGCCAAAGTTGCCCTCTGTGACAGAGCTCCTGCCGCGCAAGCTCCTCACTCTGAGCTTTGAGTTCTTTTAAGCCGCGCAGTTTTCCTCAAGACGCACCGGTATGGCCTTGGATAAGAGGAGATTTGCTTTCCTGATCATTTCCTCAGCCTTTGCAATCTTATCCTAGCGCCAAGAAGAGCACTAGTGGAGGCGTCAATTGCACTTCCAACCTCCGCTTGCCTTGTTTCCAAGGATTCCAATCAGAAGAGACGGCCTTAGCAGCCTCTTGAGCAGCAAGCCGGGCCTCGTGCTTTCGGGCAACAAGACAGGCGAGCCGCTCATCAGCTAAGGACGCCAGGTCTGAGCAATAAAGACGGCGCCACTCCTCTACAGCCTTCTCAAGTTCATCTACCAGGAGTTCTAAAGCAGCAGCCTGATGATACCCCTTAAAGTCCCGAATGCTCTCAATGTCACGGGAAAGGACCACCTTCAGCTTTGAGAATGGTACGGGCGAGCCCTTCAAAACTAGGGCGATAGTTCGCTCCAAGCTTCTATAAAAGCTATCGATCAGGTCACTATGTAATCATTCTCGGCCTCAGCCATTTCTGGCAGAGAGGAAACCTCAGAGTAATCTACCAGCCTAGTCGACACCGTCGCGGAAGAAGCAGCGGGAACACTGACAGCAGCAGACTAGCCGAAGGGCGATCTCGGCGGAGTCCTCATCGAAAACCAACATGCCAGCCACCGCGGAGGTAGGACTGGCAACACCTCTTGAGCAGCAGGCTCAACCACCAGGTTGGAGAAGTAGGGCTTGCGATCACCCTCAGTGCCGCACTCGGCAAAACAGTCGGCACCTCACTCGGTTGATGTGATTGGGAGTGAGGATACCTCCGGGACTGCCGCCCCTTCAACCTCTGGTCCTGCAGTTGATTTGGGCTGATAAGAGGGCAGGTCGCCATACAGCGCATCCAACACAGCAGCATCCGCCGCGGTCGAAGCGCTCATATCACCCCTTGACTTTTCAGGGAAATCACCTGGTCGGAACATCGCATGCAAGAGAAACTAAGAGGTTACGACAATACCATAAGATGACATCGCCTCAAACGTCTCGCCAGCCACATCAGTCTCCAGAGGCTCCATCGGAAAAATTTTTGGCAGAATCAACACGAATAGCCGGCTCGCTTTCACTTGCTGAGTATCCTGTGGACCACCCGATAGAGCTCGATGCCTCAGGACTTCCTCTAGAAGTCCCAACGCCTGAGGACCAACATCAGCCGCGCCACTCCCAGACTCTTCCGAGTGAGCAGGGGAACCGGCTGCAGCCCTATAAGTGAATAGGGGATCATAATGTTCCCCTTGCTCTCCAGCCGCATCAACTCCTGCAACAAGAAGCAAAGGATGAGTTATTTGGAACACACCCAAGGCGTATTATATGGACAAGGTTAATCTTACCCAGACCTGGAGCGAATCCACCACTAGTCGGCTCAGCAACCGACGGTTCAGCTGCTAATGAGGCAGCACGAGGAATCGCTGGAGAGGGGTAACCCTCTACGACAATCGTAGGAGCTTGGCGATGGGGCTTTTTCGCCAATGACTTCCTACGAGATCCGCTACCTGCCCGCTTTCTCTTGAAGTGGACGTCAGAATCCTCTTCTTCTACTCCTCCCGCACGTCGTGGGAAGATGTCCCCACCACACCAGAACCAGCCGCAGGAGTATCAGCTCCAGCCCCCACCTCGAAGCAAGGACTCCCTGCATCAGAAGCCTCGCTATCATCCACAGCGATGAACTCCTCTAAACCAGGGACACGAACCCGTTTGCCTTCCTTTTTCTCAGAGGCCTTCCGCTTCATTCGCTGAGAGATTAACTTCACACCGAACTGTTGGCGTTAAATCCAGGAGGTGTGGAGTTGGAAGCCGCGTACCACTGGCAAAAGCACAGGGTCGTCGAGAGGCCAGGATCCTGCAGCGGCGTGCGTAGCCACGCCCAGTGCCATCCGCAGTAAAGAACCGCCAGGCACGGGCCCCATCATAAGACTCCCCATGAAAGCCAGGTCTGAATTGGGGTTGCCCACGTCAGCTGGTCGTATCCGAATTGGCGGGCAAATCGACTCGGGACGTAGGGTTCCAGGTAGCAGATATCCACCACTCCTGTACAGCAAGTGCGAGGGCCAGATGCTGACCAGCCATTCGAAAACGCCCCGACTCATGGGAGACCGCCCCGACTCCGCATCTCGGAATTCCTCGTTGTATCCTGCGCCCCGAATGCGAGGAAAACAGCGAAACAGGCTATAAGCGTCATGACGACGCACTAACTTACGGGCCTCGGCCACGTAGGTTTTCATCCAAGAACAGCATTCAAATCGGCGGAGAAGCGCCGTTCGAACACCCTGCGGAGGGTCCTCCCCAGCTCCAATCAAAGTAGGGCAGTGTAAGGCGAACCACGCCATCAAGTAGGTGTATGGCAGACCCACCCTAGGATTGGGTCCGTCACAGGCAGGACAGCACTCTTCCCACGCCTCGTCACCGGTGGTCTGCAGAAAGCCTCCGTTAATGCGCGAAGGCCTCTTTGAATACAGTACACATGGCCGGGAGGGAGAAGACCCAGACGGTGGCCATGGGCCAAGCGAACGGGGGTAGCAGAACATTCGGGGGACGATGTCACCCGAGAAAGAAGGTACAACACACTTCTTTAACCAGACGGTTAAGAAACCAGCCAGCAGCGCCTTTCGAGACATAGGCCGACGGGCCTGATGGTGAAAGCTCCGAAGGGTATCACCTTTCTCATAGGGACCAGCGTCTTCTGTTACGACGATATCCCTTTGGAGACACATCTCCATCCGTTCAACAATATCGCCATCAGCAACTCCGCGATGAGCTGCTTCAGGAGCATTCTTCATGTCTGGGAACAGGTAACTTCCCCAGCTCTTCAAGCTCTTCGAGCTACCCTTGCCACCACCGTGGATGCTGGAACAAATATGCAAGTGGCACATCAACTCCCGATAAGTCTCGAGCAAGCAGGCTCATGTTTCTCCAGAATAGCCAACTCCGCCTCACAGGGAAAGTACTCTTCGTATGGAAGAGACTGAAAGGCAAAGCAGAGATTTCCCACATCTCATGCAAAGCCATGCCCAGCTCGCCAACCGGGGTGAAGAAGGTCCCGAAGCCGGGCAGTACAACTCAAGGATGGCGTAGAAGCACGCCACCTTCATCTCAATGACGTAGCAGGTCGCCCTGACGGCCTCATAGAGGTTCAACCCCTCCAAGTCCTCCTCGAAGTGAGCGAGGATATAGTTGGTCAACTCCGCCCACCATGTCTTAGGAGGATGAACCCAACCGGGAGCCCTGAAGTCAGTGGCAGGGTAGTTCCCGTCAACTGCGCAGAACTGAGTGCCAAAGGTCTGCGCCACAGCCGGTTCTCTCCCACTGGAAGTTCCCGCGATACCTTCCCAGGGTATAGCCCCATTATGCTGTGGGGAGGGCCCGCCCTCGAATAGCCGGACTGAAAGGTCAATCTCCCAACATGCCGGATTCGACGCTTCGGCTTACGCCCCACGCCATCTTCCGAGCCTGAGTCACATTCACGAAAGAGGACAAAGGAAAGTGCCGCTTAGTGGACGGGAGGTAAAACTTCTCGCCATCCAATTGAAAGATCCATTGTCCTTCGCCTGCCTGCAACTGGCGATCGGGATCGGGTGCAGCATCCCCGAACATAAAGTCGGGCTTTCTGTAAGTCCGACGGTCAACATCCTCAAGAGGAGCCGTGGTCAAGATACTCCGCGTGGTCTGCGGATGACCGCCTTGGATGAGTGTATCCCGGACGAGGGAGCTCTGCTCACTGAACAAAGAAGCCTGTCCATGGAATTGCAGACTGAGGTTACCATCTGCTTGACTGGTTAGCCCAACAGACTGTTTAGGAGACCGGAAGTGTAATGCACTGCAAAGACAGAAATGACTATGATTAGTTCAACAATCAAGTGGATACGAAGGCATAAAAATTCACTAAGGCATAGCCTCGCTCAGCGAGCAAGGCCAGCAAGGCGATAGCTTCGATGAAGCTTGACCATGCGGATACAATTGCATTTTTGCAGAAAGCGTCCAAAGTACCAACTTCGCTTAAGCAGGAAGTGGTATAGCCCTAAGGGCTGACGTCACCAAGAGGGCATCATGGTCAAAAGTCACCCTTCGTGGCGATGACTGAAGGAACAGACCTATATCCTGTTCCTCAACAGGATGGAGACTGCCCAAGTAATGGCTTCGTACGGAAGCCTAAAGAAGAACTGTTCGGTTCTTAATTCCCTTGTGCAAGGAAAATAGGGAGGTTCAAGGAAACGAGTTCCCTAATGAGGACAGATCATATTCGATCGTCCTAATCGCCAAATGTCGGCTCCAAAGGAGAGAGACCACGACTCTAATCAGATAGGAAAATCCCTTACCGGTGACTGGTCGCTCGATGACGGAGGAGGAGAACCCTCCGCTGCAGAAGTTGCCACTTCTTTCCCCGCTCGTCTTTGGGCGCCATTGAAGAACTATGGGAGTTCTTGAATTCTTGAAGAAGGAAAAGGAAGAGGGAAAGTCAAGAAATTTCTCTGAAAAAAGGAGATCTTTTCCTGCTTAGCCCGATCGGGCTTTTATAGGCAATCAGCGCCTGAAATGAGGCCTCGAAAAGGGCGTACGCCACCGTTTCGAATTAATTCGAAACGCCACCCGAAGCGCCTTCCCGAGAAACGCTGCTTCGATTCCACTAA
The DNA here is from genome assembly GCA_038442645.1 of Agave tequilana. Taxonomy (NCBI): domain Eukaryota; kingdom Viridiplantae; phylum Streptophyta; class Magnoliopsida; order Asparagales; family Asparagaceae; genus Agave; species Agave tequilana. Next base: position 6,854 of record JAVJIF010033491.1, read on the forward strand.
GGGTTAACTTCGCCCTAGATTAAAATGCGGACTTCGCACAATCCTTCAAGGACTTCGCCGAAAGGCTTACCTTAGCCTCTAAAAAGGCGCTGACATACCAGTCTCGCGAAGATCATTCAAAGAAAGGACTATGTCCTTAACTCCGCACACAGTTTAGCTCCGCTATAGCCAAACTTTCAATGAAAGCAAACAAAGATTAGATAATCAAGAGTGAACTTTCATTGATTTAAAAGGAAGAGTACATTGATATTACATCAAGGCTGTGTTTCATACAACACATCAGTGGCTCGACAAGGTCATTTGCGCAAAAAGCATACAAGCGGTTTTATCTGCTTCTAAGTCAGATTGACTGGACACAAAAGGCCTTCCTCCTGCACAAGGCCGTAACCAGTTGTGTCACGGAGACACGGTCATTATTCTCCACAAAAATGGCAGATCTTGCGAGGCCATTTTTGTTGAAGCCTGGCAATAAAACCTATCGCCGCCAACATGATAGATCACGTATAATGGGAATCGGCAGTGGTACCAGTGATCTAACGGGTGTGATGTCCCAAAAGGCCACCAAAGTTGAAAGTTGGCAATGATGCCGGCAAACCCACAGGCAACGCCTACTATCTTGAAGCGGATCATCTCCGACGAAGCGGCTACCAGCCTCACCTCAGAACGAATCATCTCGTATAAGAGGCTGCCAATAGCCTCTGGGACACGCACCCGCTGCCCCGAATTGTTCCTCCTGCTTAAAAGTAAAGCTTCAACCGGGGAAGCATAAAGCAACTTTCGGTCTCTTTCATCAAGATACAAGACCGGCGAACATAGCCCACTGCAAGGCAAATCAGAACAGATTAGCAGTTAAGCACAGAAAAAAAAGCTGCAAATCAGAATCTTTTGGGTCAAAGCAATCTAATTTCAGTAAAGCAGAGGATAAGCCTCGCTTGCACAACATTGATGGGCTGGCTCAGCAAACGCCAAGTCTTAGCCTAACTTATATGGCAAGACTGGCTCAACCTTGAAGATACAAGTCCCAAGCTCTGCCTGCGTAGCGGACTTAACATGCAATGATCTTCCAGAGATCAGGTCAAGATGATAGCTTCGCTGGGAAGCTATGCTAAAATCCTTCTCTGCAGATCAGTTAAATGGAGAACAAGGGAAGCTAATCCCTGAAGCAGTTGCTAAAGCTAAATTAAGGGAGATGAATTCCCTAAAATCGGTGAAGTCGTTGAATGATCAAGACTTACGGTCCTTGGCCGGATAATGACCAGAGTGGGCATTCCCACTAGTTCAGAGATCTGAGTACTCTTTCAAAACCAAGAGAAGAGAAGAGAGGCAAAGCACTTCTCTTCAGAGGACTTCAAGTGTTTTATTTATAGGCCTCATGGCCTGAGCGCTGCCACCTCAAGCGTGGAAACACGAGCGCATTTAAGGCATTTATTACACCTTGATAAAAGGGACGGCTTCCCTTGGAACCATGCGAAGGAGAAAACGTCTCCCCCTCAAAAGGCACTCATGGCGCCTTGAAGAAAGGGAATATCCTCCCTTGGAAACGTGCAAAACGGAGAATATCTTCCCGGTCAGCGCAAGAGAAGAAGAAATCTTCCTTGAAATTCGGCCCACGGCAGTTGACCTCGGGAAAGCGACAGATGTTCCAAAGCGAACATATCTTCAGAAGCCCAGATGCGGGCTACTAGCTGCGAAGCTACCCAGATGCGAGTCTACATGATTCCTCGGCGAATCTACATCCAAAGTAGGATTCAAAGCGAAGCTGAACTCAACCATTATGGCGATGTTCATACTCCACACACCACCGATCAAAGCAATTCAAAGTGTTTCGAAGTCTGAGTCATTGCAGACTTCTGAAACTTTGAAGGGGGTCTTGTTGACACTTAAAAAAGATAAGATTCTTATTGGTCCGAACAATGTCTAAACTTGTTGACATTTACAAAAGACAAGTGACAGACGAGCTGAAGACCAGTTTTCACCCATCTCCGAGGGACAAGGAAGCAACTTGGACTCCACTGATCCAGCAAGTAGACAGTGAACCCGGATTGTTTCTAACAGACCTCAGCAGGTCTAAGGTGCTAACACTTAGCATTACATGAGCCCAAAGGGATAGCCTCACTTAAGAGGCTAATATCACTCGACTTCGCCTTGAAGCCATCCAAAGCCTCGCCGGGAAGCTAACTCGCAAACTTCGCCACAGGGGACTTCCAGCTCCGCCAAAGGGTTTCTTTCGGACTTCGCCAAAAGCTGCCTCTAGCCCCGCTACGAGCTCAATGCGGACAGCGCCGCTGTGAATCTGCTATGGTCAAACCTTTGACCAATCAAATCTCCGGATAAGATCAGATCTAATCAGATCAAATCTGATTAAGATCAATCAGAGATCAAATTTGGCAGTTGATTGTCACAATCTCTTGACTCTCCTAAAATGAGGAAGAAGATCAGGGGAAATCCTCCAACGATATGGAAAGGATCAAGAAGATAAACTGACCTGCCAATTCTAACTTCGCAGAAGCTGATCTTAGCCTCGCAGCAAGGCTACTTTCCAGATTTAAACAGATTTGATTCAATCTGTTTCCATATCTTCAAGGGACGATTATACCCTTGCTCTCCCATAAATAACCCGCCAGGGGTACAAGGGGGATCGATCAATCAATCGGAGAAAAGAGGACTCCACAAGCAGAGGCTTCTTCATACGCATCGTGCGCTCTCGAATTCAGAGACCTTTTAGAGAATTACTTTCTCTAATCAGGGTGTTGATACCTAACATCGTCCTTCTTCTCAAGGAATCTCCGGAACCAGGCGAGAAGGAATTCCTTATTGAAGGAGATTTTGAGAAGCAGCAGAGGGTTCTACCAACCTTCTATTCTTTGATTCCCGGAACCAGGCGAGAAGGGAATCTCATCGCTCGCATCGTCAAAGGGCAAAGTGGTCGCGCGCTGACCAGACTCCTATCGGCACACTTCTCCAGAATCTCTGAGGATCTACTTGTAATCTTTTTAAGAATACTTGTAATTTAGCTCCTCAAACTCTTTTTTTTTGTAAGTTTTCCCCCTTTGCGAACATAATGGAAAACAAGATGGCGACTCCGCTGGGGACGGAATTCTCCACTGCCGAGAATCAAGTGTCGCAATGCGGCGAACAGACCTTCGGGTCTAACTCTGAATTCAGAAAAGCCGGTGCAGCCAGAGCCCCTCTGGCTAAATCTTCAAGGAAAGTCTCTGCGGAGACGGAAAAGGTTCTCTACGAACCTACTGCGGTTATTTGGCGCAACAAGGAAGCACGTCCGCAATCTGATTCCTTTACTTGTGAGAACTTGGTGGTTCAGTTCGATCAAGCAAGATTTGAAGAAGTCCTCTCTGGGGTGGCCCAATGCTTCGAGCACGGAAGCATAGGAGGGTTTCCACGACTAAGGTTTCAAATCAGAAACCGGAAGTAGAATTCTGCCGACACCCCTCAGCCTCGCATGTGGCTAATCAGGTTCCTTGCGAACCTAAGTCTCCTCTGCCAAGGCGGGTATGGAAGTCTAAACAGAAGTCTTCAACCGAAGCTTCAGGCGTAGCTACGCCTAAACGCGCCTCTCTCGCGAAGAAAAAGGTAAGATGCCTGTCTGCTCCAATCATAAAGTTACAACGGCAATCATACCGTCATCCAATTTAAGGGCGGCAATGCCTAGCGCCGGCCTCGTTCTCACGAGCGAAACTACAGTACCACAGCGAACGCGCAGGGTCCATGACCGCGAAGCTAAAGCCAAAGTACTATCTAAGGCTATTGCCTTCGCAGCAGCTTAGCGGGTAAAGCACCACAGCGTGCTCCGTTTTCCAGTGCGTCAAGCACTAAGTTCACGTCTGATGGCGAAGCTAGAACCAAAGCACTATTCAGTGCTAATCCCGTCTGTAGGGATAAAAGAGCAGGACATCGCCTTATGTGCAATCCAAAAGAGCCTTTGCGCTCGATTGCAGGGACCCAACTGGGTCTGATCTGAGGAAATTGTTGACGGATAGACGAACCTCTTCCCTCTGTTGTCAACAAGTGGGATGTCAGCTGGTGACACTCCACTCGGTCCATTGCCGGCTGGGACCAATCCCGCCATGCCTCCGAGACAAAGATCAGTCTTTGATCGACTATCGGTACCAGCCCCGATGAAGCACCGCAAAAGGAGCATCTCGCGAGATCTACCCTCTGCACCGTCAACATGACGGAAGAGGACGAGAGTCCCCAGATCCAGATTACTGGTCACACTGTAATAGCAAGTTGATAATAGCCTTTGTCCCTCCAGCCACACTGTAATACCAGGCCCGAGCACCTTCAAACAAATTCCCGCTGAAGGAGAGTTTGGCATTGGGGTTACCGACATATAACTGGTCATAACCGAATTGTCGAGCAAAACGGTTCGGCATATGGGCTCGATCGTACTTGAGTTCCCTTGCCGAAAGAGCAGATACCCGAGTCTAATATTAATTCGCCACCAGAAGACTCCCGATGGCAACCTTGTGAAGTCATCTGGTCCCGCAAGGTCAGCAAATTTATCCCCGTAAGATGCACCGGTAATCTCGGGGAAGCAACTGTCGAGATGATAGTTCGAAACGTTCAGAATACATTTCCGAACAAAGAACATATAATAGCAAGACCAGCTTGAATTCTCCAGCTTCTGTACAAAAGGGACAAACCCCTCGATGATAGAGACACCGGCGTCATCAGTGAAGGGCAGTGTATAACGTACTAAGCCATCAAGTACTGTATGGAAGCTCGATCCTGGGGTTGGGGGTCTTCACTCTTGGCTTCCCCTCCGAGTCAACCTCTGGTCTACCTTCGGAGTCGACGATGGCCTCCACTTTGCACAGGTTTTGAACCAGAGCCCGTAATCCACATTGGATTCCAGCCACCATTGCTGGAAGGAGGGCGATAGACCTGCCATAGGCCAACAAGACCGCGGGTACACCACATCGGCGACAATCACTTCATGCGGCAGTGTCGGCACTACGCGGCGCTTCATCCACAACATGAGAAAGCCCGGCAATAGCGCCCGGTCAGAAATGGGGACCCGGGCTTGATGATGAAAACTTTCAAAAATCGTATCAGGTTTGAAAGTGTCTTCATTTGACTCCGTGGTATAAGAGCTCACAGAAGCGTCAATCCTCTCAGCGATTTCTTTGTCAGTACTAGGAGCCAGAATGGTCACTGAGTGATTGATTAGTCTCTAATTTTGCATAATTATCATCACATTCTCATATTTATTTAATGTTAAATTTTGCTAATAAAGCTTTGGTTGCTTCAATCTAGGTCCATGGTGTGCAAATGAAGAAGAAGGCCTAAATCATCATTTAATTGGTGATTAAAAGCCTACCATTAGCCATTGACTTTAGAGTGAAGATTTTTCAGCCCAGGGAGTCAAATCGCAAATCCAGGAGGTCTAATTGACATGAGACAGACTGGCCTGCACGCTGCCCAAACACTGGCGCGCGTAGCCATCTCTTGGCCGCGAAAACGCAGCCAGAGCGGCGTTTCCGCGGCCATCTTGGCGCGCGCGCTTGTGTTTTGGGCCACGTGCTTCCCACGTGGCCCCTTTCCCTGTTGCCTATAAATACCCCCTGGGGTCTTCAGTTTGAGCAGATCCAGAGTTAGAGCAAATTTTGTAATCTTGTTTTTAGGTTTGTAGTTGTTGTTGTTGTTGTTGTTGTTCTTCTACTTGTTGTTTTAGCCATTAGAGTGAAAGAGAGAGAGTGTGTGTAAGTGTTGTATTGGAAGAGTGACAAGCTAATACAAGTACTACTTCTCTTCCTTCTTTCCATTTACTTGTCTTATCAATTGCTTTACTTCCTTATTGTAGTGTAACTTCCTTCTTCTTCACTCCTTTTCTTTTACTTTGTTGTAGTGTAACTTCGTTTCTTTAACTTTTCTTTTCTTTTGTTTTCTTGTAGTGTAACTACTTCTCTCCACTTCTTTTCCTTTGTTGTTTCTTTTACTTTCATGGCTAACTAACTTTATCATGGCTAACTAACTACTAACCCACTAATTTCTAACACTTGATTGATAACCCGCATGAGTCAATAGTGCCAAACAAGCCTTGTGCAAATTAGAGCTATGACATCTTAAGACGAGGGTTCTAACTCTAACTTACCTACAAGTATTTACCTTCGCATATTTCTTACTTAAATGGCTTTTTGATGATCTATGGGTTTTGTACTTTGCTTGTTGTTGTAAGTTAGAAACTTTTCCTTTTAACTTTCCCAATACCAATAGTGCACTCGAGTCTTCCCTTATTCTCGCCTGCTATCAGATCTTGATAAGGGAATGTCCGAGTTTTTGCCGTGTAAGGCTAAGTTTTAGGATGAACTTTCACTCGATTTCCACGTGAATAGTTCCAATGCAAAAGGGTTGTGTTCGCCTATGATCCATCGTGAGACTATCTTCCAAAAGTTAGAAATTAGTTGGGAGCACTTAGTAGAAAGTTAGCCATGCATTTTTACAACTAAGAAAAAATCACTTTTACAAACCACCAAAACATTTTCCAACAATTTTTGAAACAACTTGTTTTCACTTTTCAATTCTTTATTGGAAACAAAGAACATTCTCTTTTCTTGAACATAAAAGTCGTATCAAGCTTCCATCGCTCTCCCTCCTTGTGGATATGACCCGTATAGCCACTTCGCTACTACGGAAGAATCGCAAAAGCAGTAACTTCGACCCACTCCCTTTCTACTTTTCTTGTGCTTGCTTTTTGTCGATCAAATTTTGGCGCCGTTGCCGGGGAGGGAACGGCTTTATTGTTCACTATTGAAGATTGTTCTTTATTTTTGTGTGTAGGAGAAGTTTCAAGGAGCTCACTATCACGGGAAGAAGCGAAGAGGTGGCCAAGGACATTGCGCGAGGATTCATTTGCCCTCGGAAAAATTCGTGTAAAAGCGAGTTTTTCCGATTGAAGTACTAACAAACTCGTTTGCAGGGTTGTCGAACGCCGCTAAAAAAAAAATTGCTTTCTAAATTTTTTAGTTTTCCCCATCTCTCCGGCCGGAGTAAAAAATGTCCCCGTCAAAGGATTATAATGCTCCAGGATGCCGTAGAAGTTATGAGAACTTTGCGGCAGGCCATACTGCTCAGCCCTGACCGCGTGATACAGCCCCACCTGTTCCAGCAGAGCTCCGAGTTCGACAAGGACAAATCCCACCATCTTGCTCCACCAGGATCTGTCGGAAGAATGAGCCCACCCGAGCGGGCGGAAGTCAACGGGAAAATCACCCCTTACCTTCATGAACTGATTGATGAAGGTAGTGCCGAGCCGAGGGGTTCCCCTCTTGGATACTCAGGTCTGACCAATCGGGAAATAAACCAAAGACCTCTTTCCCATGACCGCCAGAGTGTGTTCCTTTGCTACCGAGTATGCCGAGAGAGACCACGGAGACAGATCGGGTAAGATCCCATTCCATTGCACGGTGAACAGACATATGCTGGAGATAGGATAGGGGATACATCTTCTCCATATTGGGAAGGAAGAACTTCCTGTCCCCTATCTGGCGAAGCCACTTATAATCACCGTCATGCAAGGCCCCACCATCCTCGTCGATGTCATCGCCAAAGAAGAAAACGGGTTTCTGTAACGGAGTGCGCAAATCCGTCTCAAAACACTCCGTCAGTGATAATCTCCCGGAGGGTCATCATGCTGACCTTAGAGATCTTCTCCTTTCGCTCCTTTGACTTATCAGTAGTCACAGGAGCAGTCTTCTGCAACACAAAGGTCAGGTTGTGATCAGCGCCGCCTACATGTCCAAAGTGGCACTTTTTGGATAGAGGGTTGGAGGAGTATCGTACTGCAAAAGAGAATAACATTAATCAGAAATCTGAAAGAAAATGATTAAGTGTTTGTAGCTCAAACGCAGAAATGAATTCAGACGTGGAGATCATCAAAATCTGCGTCCAGATTCAAAAATCTGCGTCTAGCCTACAGTCATTGCCCAAAAATTTCTAAGTATCAGACTCAGACGCAAGATTCATTAAAACTGGCGTCTGATCTCACAAGATGCAAGAATTGTAAGAAATCTGCGTCTGAACTCCTCACACTTAGAAATATTCTAAGCATTGGGTCCAAAACGCAAGGCTCAATGGGACCCTGTGTTCACCAAATAGGTACGGACTCAAGTGGATAAAAGATGCGGAGGTCGTCAAACCTGCGTCCTGTCTATCGACTCAAGAACCGCGCCTGAAGATCAAACACGGGCATGAGCCCGCATTGGCGGTTCACATTCAAAAGGGAGTTAAGAGTTAAAAGAACTCTGTAAGTCCCTTTAATGGCGAAAACCAAATCCGATAGTTTTAATACCTGAAATAGGGGCTTCCTGTATGGAGGAACCACCCATTTGGGTTTCAAGAACGATCGCCTTTGAAGACGAAGCAGTATGCTTAGCCTTTGGTGCCATTGCGACCAAAGAATCGGTGTTGAGGATGAAAGAAACGAGAAGAATAAAGCTTCGAGTTTTCTTAACCCTAAAAGGCTCAAACGAAGAAGAAGAGTCTGATGATGACTCTTGAAAGCACAGTGATTCGCAGAGATACGCGGCGCTTGGCTTGACACCTAATCTCTACCTGACGCGTAGCAGGCGTATTAAATGCAGCGCGAAATTCGCGCGCCAAAAAAAAAAGATGTCCCCTCAATTCTACTGGACACGTGGCAACGCGCTCATAACACGGATTCACATTCAACGGAAAAAATTGCGTCCCTCCAAAGGTCGCGCCTTTTCAACTGGACCGAAGCCGCGTCTACTTCACAGAACGAAAGCCGCGTCCTCATCCCAAAAGACGCGTCCCTCTAAAGGTCGCACCTTTTCAACTAGGCTAAAGTCGCGTCTACCTCATGGAGCAACAGCCGCGTTTTCATCCCAAAAGACGCATCCTACAGAAGGCGCATCTTTAAAGTAGTATAACCCCTGCGTCTACAGGACTTGCATCCAGTCCTTACTTCTGCAATTCAGTTCAACAGTACACTGGCACAAGCAGATGATTGTTTACCCCTAGTTCAAAGTATACCAACAACAAGCTCAGAGCACTGGGAGGTCTAGACTGTGTATCTAGACACTCGCCACGATCATTTCTGGCGGCTTCAAAGGGTTCCACAGTACATTCACGAAGACCATATTCCAGACAAGATCAAGCTCAGAGCATCTCAAATGATTGTCAGTCCAATCATGAGAATAATGAATTCAACTAGAGTCCAAAGTATTTCGAAATCCGTCCCAGTCAATCGCGGAATATCAAAAACTTTGGAGGGGATTCTGTAGGCTGTCTAAAAATCACTGAAGATAAGTCATCAAAAAGCAGAGTCCAAACTCCAGACGTAGGACTAATCATAGCCATCATTGCAGCACCAAGACGCGAGGATCGAAACCCGCGTCTCAGCATCACTGCAGCACCAAGGCGCGAGGGTCGAAAACCGGTCTCAGCATCACTGCAGCACCAAGACGCGAGGGTCGAAACCTGCGTCTCAGCATCACTGCAGGACAAAGACGCGAGGGTCAAAACCCGCGTCTCAGCATCACTACAGCACCAAGACGCGAGGGTCGAAACCTGCGTCTCAGCATCACTGCAGCACTAAGACGCGAGGGCCGAAACCTGCGTCTCAGCCCCACTGCAGCACCAAGGCGCGAGAGGAGATACCCGCGTCTCAGTTATAACTGCCCTTGTTATGGGGTCAATCACTGCCCACATAATGAGGAAGTTAACCCCCATTGTGGAGTATTCTAGGGGGCATGTTCACCTCTGGAACCTCTATAAATAGCCCCGCTTACTATTGAGAAGGGGTCGGTCGATCAAATAATTCTGGGGAGAAGAATTTGACTCGTGAGCTTCCACAAAAAAGGAAAGAGAGCTCAACTCTTCAAGCAACTTGCTGCGTACAAGCCAATCTTCGCCTACAATCTCTTAGAGAGGATTTTTGTAATCTTGTTTTTAGGTTTGTAGTTGTTGTTGTTGTTGTTCTTCTACTTGTTGTTTTAGCCATTAGAGTGAAAGAGAGAGAGTGTGTGTAAGTGTTGTATTGGAAGAGTGACAAGCTAATACAAGTACTACTTCTCTTCCTTCTTTCCATTTACTTGTCTTTGCCAATTGCTTTACTTCCTTGTTGTAGTGTAACTTCTTTCTTCTTCACTCCTTTTATTTTACTTTGTTGTAGTGTAACTTCCTTTCTTTAACTTTTCTTTTCTTTTGTTTTCTTGTAGTGTAACTCCTTCTCTCCACTTCTTTTTCTTTGTTGTTTCTTTTACTTTCATGGCTAACTAACTTTTTCATGGCTAACTAACTACTAACCCACTAATTTCTAACACTTGATTGATAACTCGCATGAGTCAATAGTGCCAAACAAGCCTTGTACAAATGAGTTATGGCATCTTAAGACGAGGGTTCTAACTCTAAACTTACCTATAAGTATTTACCTTCGCATATTTCTTACTTAAATGGCTTTTTGATGATCTATGGGTTTTGTACTTTGCTTGTTGTTGTAAGTTAGAAACTTTTCCTTTTAACTTTGCCGATACCAATAGTGCACTCGAGTCTTCCCTTATTCTCGCCTGCTATCGGATCTTGATAAGGGAATGTCCGAGTTTTTGCCGTGTAAGGCTAAGTTTTAGGATGAACTTTCACTCGATTTCCACGTGAATAGTTCCAATGCAAAAGGGTTGTGTTCACCTATGATCCATCGTGAAGCTATCTTCCAAAAGTTAGAAATTAGTGGGAGCACTTAATAGAAAGTTAGCCATGCATTTTTACAACTAAGAAAAAAATCACTTTTACAAACCACCAAAAACATTTTCCAACAATTTTTGAAATAACTTGTTTTCACTTTTCAATTCTTCATTTGGAAACAAAGAACATTCTCTTTTCTTGAACATAAAAGCCGCATCAAGCTTCCATCGCTCTCCCTCCTTGTGGATATGACCCGTATAGCCACTTCGCTACTACGGAAGAATCGCAAAAGCAGTAACTTCGACCCACTCCCTTTTACTTTTCTTGTGCTTGCTTTTTGTCGATCAAATTTTGGCGCCGTTGCCGGGGAGGGAACGGCTTTATTGTTCACTACTGAAGATTGTTCTTTATTTTTGTGTGTAGGAGAAGTACCAAGGAGCTCACTATCACGGGAAGCGAAAGAGGTGGCCAAGGACATTGCGCGAGGATTCATTTGCCCTCGGAAAAATTCGTTTAAAAGCGAGTTTTTCCGATTGAAGTACTAACAACTCGTTTGCAGGGTTGCCGAACGCTGCTAAAAAAAATTGCTTTTTAAATTTTTTTAGTTTCCTTGGATGCTTCACCTATATGCATGTGTAATAAATTCAACAGAAATTCACTTGTTGCTTAATTGAAATTTGGATTAGACTTTTGCATTTAGGGCACGTGTCTATTTTAATTCATTTCAATTTCTGTTGAAGAGTGCTGGAGATAAGGTACGTGTGCATTCATATAGAATAGGACCAACATTTTGAAGTGATTTACCGCTTCGAGTGTTACTTGTTGTGAATAAACTGTACACTTGCACAATTGACATTAAGGGCGAAACCCAAATAACAAGATAGGTGGGATTTCATCACCCTTTCTTAGCCCAAAAATCATCTTCAAGCGCACTCACATTTTCCCAAGCCTTAACTAAAAATCAATAGATGTTGGCCCTAGGGACATCTCGGACTCACTAAGAGATTAACCGAGGTTGAAAATTGTAAGAACTATATTCCTGCAAAATCGGTGTCTAAGGAAAGTTGATTGAGAGGTAAAGCCTCGAAAGCTCGTAATTAGGCCCGTGGGCTCTGCCCGGATACCTCCCCCCGAGCTTTGCCCTTTCCTGGCCGATTAGCTTATAGTCCAGTTCCTGCAACAACCTTCCCCGGAGAATCGACCAGTTAGGAGTCGTCTAGGTCCAGGTACCTTAGACTAAGGCTTGTGGTTGTTTTTCTTTCTTTTGTTTATTTTTAGTTCTTTTCGATTGTTTGTTGTCTTCACGTTGGTTGTGGTGTGCTGCATGCAAAAGTGGGTTAGAGATCCGTCAACTTCCAGATTAACGAGAAACATTTCTCTACCCTTGCATCCAGAACCGATGATGGCGTCACTTCAGGATAGATTTTACCCGATCAGAACTTCACTTCCATCTTGCATAAAACTTCCTGAAGCAAACGTAATAATTTTGAGTTAAAGCCCCAATTCATTAACACTCTTCCCAAATTTCATGGTTTAGAATCGGAGGACGCATACTTCTTTGTTAGGGAATTTGAAGAAGTATGCCTCATGATGCGTATACCCAGCTAGGAGACGATGCCGTTAGGTTACGTTTCATCCCTTTTTCCCTAAAGGACCTAGCTAAGAAATGGTTGTGCAGCCTGGCAGCAGATTCAGTCACGACCTGGGATGATTTTGTCAAGGCTTTCTGAAGAAATTCTACCCCATTCACAAGACTGCCCTCATTAGGAAGAACATCATACAGTTTAAGCAAGACCCGAGCGAACCATTTTGGAGATACTTTGAGCAATTCAAAGATCTCCTCGTTCAGTGCCCTCATCATGGCGTGGAGAAATGGCGTCAATGCCAGATTCTCTACGATGGTCTAGATTATCAGACTAAGACCCTGTTAGAAACGATGTGTCAGGGAGGGTTCTTGCAGAAGGATGAGAATCAGGGTTGGGATTTATTTGAGGACTTAGCAAAGAAATCCCTGCAATGGGAGCCACCCTCGGAGAAACCTAGGAATTCTTAATCTATAGCTTCAAGAGGAGGGCTCCTATCTTTAGAATCATCCATAGCTGCTGAGGCTAAGATTGCTACCCTAATGAGAAGGATAGAGGCTCTGGAAACAAAGAGAGCTTGCTAGTGTCAACCAGATCAACCTACCACCAATTCACAATCCGGGTTGTTCGTATTGTCAGGCACCAAACCATGTCTTTGAAGAGTGCCCCGTTTTTCATGCCCAGCAAGTGCCACCGGAACACATGAACGCGGCTTACTCACGGTCGCCTTACAACCCCTACTCACAGACCTACAATTTCGGCTAGAGAAATCATCCCAATTTCTCCTGGGCCCAAACAATCCTCCTAGGCCTAATTTTCTAACAACTTTCACCATCCTACTCCACCAACTTTTCCCAGTCAAGCCCCAGCTTCCTCCTCCCAAGGCTCACCAATGGAAAAGAAAATCAGTAAATTGGAGGAGAGCATAGAGGCTTTCATAAAGTCCCAAACACTTTTATGCAAAACCAGGGACAAACTCTGAACAGTCATTCACAGGCCATATCAAGATTGGAAATGCAGATGAGCCAGTTAGCTAGCTCCCTAAGTGAAAGACCTAAGGGTACTTTGCCTAGTCAGCCATTAGTTAACCCAAAAACCTCCAATCAAGCATATGAAATTCATGATCCATCGATTAACCAGTGTAATACTGTTCACACACTGCGATCTGGAAAGAAGGTAGATAACCAGGTTTACCAACAGAAAAGTCCAGTCCATCCCGATCCCACTCCTGCCTCCACCTCTGCTAGTTCCTCCCAATCCACTCCACAAACATCTGATGAGGACAAGGCTGCTGAACCAGTTCATAAGCCTGTAGCACCCTTTCCTAATAGGCTTAGGAACAACAATAAAATATGCACATGGAGAAAATGCTAGAGATGTTCAACCAAGTCAAATTGAATGTGCCACTTCTTGACGCTATCCAACAAGTCCCGGCTTATGTCAAATTTCTTAAGGATATGTGTACAACGAAGAGAAAGACCAATGTGCCCAAGAAAGTGTTCTTGGCCACTAATATAAGCGATATTCTGTCTGGGCCCATTCCGGTGAAATACAAGGATCCCGGATGTCCCACCATTTCCTGCACCATAAGAAGACCGAAATCAGTAGAGCGCTTCTTGACCTGGGAGCAAGTATCAACTTGCTACCTCTCTCAGTATACCAGCAACTTGGGTTGGGTGAGCTAAGCCCAACTCGAGTCACCATTCAGCCAGCTGACCGATCTGTGAAGATCCCTAAGGGGGAAATCACAGACGTCCTCATCCGGGTTGGGGATTTCATTTACCCCGTTGACTTCATTGTGCTTGAGACCCAACCTGTGTCCAATCTTAGGTCTCAAACTCCCATCATCTTAGGGCGCCCATTTCTTGCTACAGCCAATGCCATAATCATCTGTAGGAACGGGTCTATGCGATTGACTTTTGGAGACATGACGAAGAAAGTCAATGTCTTCAATCTTGGAAGACAACCTAGGGATGTTAATGATCAGACGTTTGAGGTCAATTCTATTGAAAACCTGACCAGTGAGCATGAGGAAAGTATGGAGACAGAACTGAGCCAGAGTTTGATCTGGAGGTTGAGGATTTTAATTTAGACCAGATCGTAGATTCAGCAGTGGATTGGGCATCAAGCCCCAGTGTACCCCATCCTAGGATTGAAAGCCCAGAGATTGCCTCCAATGAAGAAACACCTTCCCTAGAGCTAAAAGCCTTGCCTAAACATCTCAAGTACGCCTACCTGGGCGGAAAGGACACCTTGCCAGTCATCATAGCATCACACCTGACTGAGCAAGAAGAGGACAGCTTAATGTCTATTCTGAAGAGACATAGGGAAGCCATTGGATGGACGATAAAGGACATCAAAGGAATAAGTTCAGCCATAGTACAACACAGAATCCATTTAGTCGATGAAGCAACCCCTAGGAGGGACCCACAACGCAGGCTTAACCCTCTCATGCAAGAGGCAGTTAAGGCTGAATTCTGAAACTATTAGATAATGAGATAATTTATCCCATTTCTGATAGTCAATGGGTTAGCCCTGTTCATGCGGTCCCAAAGAAGTCTGGCTTTACGGTGGTAGAAAATGAGGAAAAAGAGTTGGTACAAACAAGACTGCCTACCAAGGTTCGTGTTTGTATCGACTACAGGAAGTTTAATGCAGCTACCCGTAAAGACCACTTCCCGCTACCCTTCATCGACCAAATGCTTGAGCGTTTGGCTGGACATGAGTACTACTGCTTTCTAGATGGGTACCGGGATACAATCAGATCCCCATTGCTGCAGAAGATCAGGAAAAGACGACGTTCACCTGCCCGTTCGGAACCTTTGCTTATCGGCGCATGCCTTTTGGATTGTGCAATGCTCCTGCAACGTTCCAACGGTGCATGCTTAGTTTGTTCTCTGACATGGTGGAAACGTTTTCTTGAGATTTTCATGGACGACTTCTCCATCTACGGAGATTCATTTGATCAGTGTCTTCATCACTTAGAGTTAGTGCTACAAAGATGCATTGAGAAGAACCTAACTCTAAACTGGGAAAAATGTCACTTTATGGTGAGACAGGGGATTGTCTTGGGCCATGAGATTTCGAGGAGAGGCATAGAAGTAGATAAGGCTAAGGTAGAAGTGATTGCTAAACTTCCACCACCCAAAAGCATCAAGGATATTAGATCCTTTCTAGGGATGCTGGGTTCTTGATTGGTAGTGAAAAGTGCATTTTTATCATCATATTTACCATCACATTTTCATATTTATTCATTTAATTCTGCACATTTATTAATAATTTGTAATTTATTGTGTGCAGGCCTCGAATTGTTATTTTAGCAATAAATAAAGCCTAAAGAGCCCAAAAGCCCAGATCCAAGCCCATGTTTGAAGCCCAGGTGAAAAAGCGCAAATACAAAGAGTCAAAATGCAAATACAAGGGCTAAAAGTTGCAAATATCAGAGATTAGGGAAGGATAGACTTCTATCTAACCCTAAACACATGCAGGATGAGGATAAAAGGCCAAGATAAGAAGAAAATTCGTGGGAAGAAAATTTGAAGAAATCTGGATTAAGAGTAACTTGATTACCAAGTTATCTCGAAAATCTAGATTAAAAGGCCAGGATCAAACTTCCAGAAGCAGAAGCCCACAGGGACGGACCAGGAGAGGCCACGCGCCAAAGCGCGCGGCCAGAAGCCACAAAAGTGCCGCGGACGCTCGGCAAGGCGCGGCAATTCAGATGAGTTAGAATCCCAGATTTCGTGGTGATGTTTATCCGGGAGACTCTGTAGCCTTCTGCACCTATAAATATCACCTGCAGTGCAACGTACAGAGCGTCCAGCGTCCAGCAAAGGGCCAAAGTTCAGATTTTTAGGGTTTCTTCTAGGTTTCTTTTCTTTTTGTAATTTTTATGTAAGTGAGGGAGATGGCTTTGTTGAGGGTGACACCGACAGATGATTCTCTTCTCTTCCATTGTAATCAATAAAAAGGTAATTTTTATTTTGTTCTTATGTCGTTGCTTTTCTTTGTTTTCTCTTTCTTTTCTACTGTGTTTCTTTTTGTTGATCTTTGACGAGCACGCGAGCGTTTACCGAACCACAAGTATACCGAAGATTAGTAGGTTCCAACGATATTCCATGGCGATGTTCTCCTCCTCGAGGCGTATCAACTCATGCTTGCCCAAGGCTTGATGACCTAATGCGACAACGGACTGAGTTCGATCCCAAGGTTTATACGTTCAACGCCTCCGAAATAAGGTAGAAAGTGTTAGGTTTCGCATATTTTCTCCAACCAAGGTTAGTTTTCTATTCTTTTCTTTTCTTTTCTTTTTTGTAGATCAAATCCACACCTCTCCAATATTCTTTCCCACAACTCATTGTAAATACCACTTTTCTTTGTAAATACCATCGTGACTAACAAATTAACTAAAAAGATAAATTTTTAGAGAAACTTGCTTAACGCTTCTATCGCAGTCCCTCCTTGAGGATCACGACGCATAGCCCTGCTACCGCGGATTAGAACTGATTCCTCGCACGATCTATTCTTAATCTAATATTCTAATTTTTGTGTGCAGGAAAATTCAGTCAACAAATTGGCGCCGTTGCCGGGGAGGGACGGTAAGTTATCTCTAAAATAAAAAAATTTAATTTTTAACTAATTCTTTATTCTTTTCTGTTTGCAGGTTTGGAGAACAGGAAACATAAACTTATCGCAGCAGTGGACATATAGCTATCCTGTGCCTCTGCCCTCGAAGGCAGAGCACAAGGACCTGCAACTTTGCCGCGGAAACGCGGCCAGAGCCGCGGATCCGCGGCAATTGCAGTGAATTACTCACTGAATTTTTTTGCAGGTCTCTGTAAATTAAAATACTGCTGATTGATATATTCTGTTTTGTTCTGTGATAAAACCTGTATACTGCTAATTAATTATTCAACAGTAAATTATTTGTTGTTAAAGATAAAATTGATTAGACGTTTGCATATTAGGCACGTGTCTTTTCAATTCCTTTATTTTACTGTTGAAGAGTGCTGGAGAAGCAAGGTACGTACGCATTGCATGTAGAATAGGACTCATCTCTTGGTTGATTTTCTGCTTTGAGTGAATCTTATCTACTTATCTTGTACACTTGCACTAATTCATCTTAAGGGCATAGCCCATTAACAAGATAAGGTGGGGATTTCATCACCCTTCCTTAGCCCAAAAATCATATCCCAAGCACTCACTAACCCAAGCCTAACTAAAACTGAGTAGACATTGGCCCTAGGGACATCTCGGACTCAATAGGAGATTATCCTAAGGGGGAACAGTGTTGGAAGTTGACTCTTGCCAAATCAGTGTCTAGGAGGGGATTGAGGGCCGAAAGCCCGAAGATTGGTGGTTATTTAATTAAGGAACGTCTTTGACGGAAAACCTCCCACCATTCTTGCCCTGACCTGGCTGATTAACTTGTGGTCAAAGTCTGCACCCGACCTCCCATGGACAGTCTAACCAGTTAGGAGTCGTCTAGGTCATAGGTCTACCCTAACTTAGATTAGATTTTTCTTTTTGTTTGTTTATTTGTTTTGTTTGTGTTGGTGTGATATGGCATATAATAATAATTCCAATTTTAATCCATATTACACCCCTAACTATTATTCGGATATTACCAACCCGGCATACCCTAACTTTGACCAATCTAGTGTGCCGGAATGGTCTTATCCGAATGAATATAACCCACACACTCCATCTTATGACTATAATCTTCATAATAATTTCAACTCGTCACAGAGTTCATGGGTTTCGAGTCCCCCGAGTCTAATTCTCAACCTAATTGTCCTTCATATCCATCTAGTCCACATTCTTCCCAAAATTCATACTCAGATCCACCCATTCAGAATAGAAATCCATCTATCTTGGAAATGATGAGTAGGAATAAGTCCAAGCAAAAAATCACCATCAATTTTAGACATGATGATACGTGAGTCCACCGACTCACAAATTTATCACGATTACCCGTCCTATTTTCAAGTCCAATCAGAACATGATCCACCTATCGACTATGAAGGGATGCTAGCTGCCATGACTGAGGCTAAATTAGCCCGTGATCATGACATAGATTTGATGGTGGAATGCTACACCGGCGGCTGATGACCACTCGATTAGAGCCGACGAATCAAGTTACTTGGGACAACAAGTTTCTAATTCAGTACCATCTTGTGAACTTGCCGAAACTTCAAATTCTGATAATTTGGCAAGTTTTTCCTTTCCCGAATTAGAACTCGAATGTGACCTAGATTCTCAAATCTATGATCAAGTTCAAATTCCTGAATCATTATTGACTCCTGTTTTGTTACCCGACTTAGGTAATATTTTAGAGTCAGTTTTGATTCCCACATCTATCATTCCTGAACTTGAATCACCACCATTGAGTCACATTCCATTGTGGGAAGATGATTGTGGACTTGAGTTTCAATTTTTTGACTTGGACCCACTTCTCGAACTTAGCCCGACTCCTGAGCCCTTACTTGATTTGAGCTTCTTCCTGAGTCAGTATTCGTTCCCATGTCCAAGTCAATCATTCCATCTTTTCATACTCCATTTTGGGACAAGGAGGTTGAGACAATTAACTCTGAAATTTATTATGAAATTTGGAAATTTGATGGGGTGGAAATTCTAAAAAATGATTATACATATATTTTAGTGGGTTATGTAAGGAAAGTTTCTGGTGGGTTCCACCAAATTATCTGTTATCTTGATTGGGCCGCATTTCGTGGACCAATTAGACCACCTCCGGAACCACCACCCTAAGGTAACTTCCGCCTTCCTTGTTCTGTTTCATGCATATATGCATTCATTCATACATTGAGGACAATGCATGAGATAAGTGTGGGGGTGGGCTTTACTAACATACTAACATAAGTAGACACTAACAAAATTTGCTAATAAAAAAAAAATTTTAAAAAAAAAAAAAATGTTATAAAAAGGACAGTATTTTGACTTATTTTTTGAAAGAAATCTAAGTTAGTTTTAAGGATTAGGAAAATCATGATTAGGATTTCTAAAACTTGGTCAAAATAAATAAATTGTTTAAATTTTAGGTATAGGAGAGAAGTTGAATAATTAATTAGTCTTAATTTTTACCTTAAGGAAATGTGCATACCTAATGCATATCTAGGATTCTAAGACAAAGACCCTTGTGCCTCATATATAAAAAAATAATAATAAAAAAAAAAATTTATCACTAATTAAGCTGGATACATGTGCCTCAAGAAGCATAAGTATTCACGCCTAAGGTGAGTGTAAAAAAAAAAAAAAAAAACCTTAGTTTTGTGGCCTAGTTCACTCGAATTTGAGTCCGCGGGGTGTTTTCTCACCTGGTGCCCTAAGACCGACTGGTTTGGGAGTCATCGACTTTAAGTTCGCTACATGGGTGGATTAGAAAGTCCGAAGGAACTAAGGAAAAATTACTTAAATGTACTAACAAATCTAATAATCAATTAGTTAGGTATTAGGGCCTCAAGAAGCCTTGATACTTATACGAAAGAAAATTAGATGAGTATACATGCCAAAAAAAAAAAAAAAAAAATTATATTAACACATCTAATAGTCAATTAGTCAGGTATGAGGGCCTCAAGAAACCTTTATACTTACACGAAAGAAAATTAGATGATGTTATAAAAATAATAAAGAGGCATGAGAGTCCAAGTCAAGGAATTCCTAGTATAAATAAGGATGCGTATGACTTTTGGTAATGAAAAAGACTATATTAGAAATTCAATTTTAATCCTTACCTAAAATGAATAACAATTGACTTTATAAAGACTAAGTTTGAAGAATGAATAAAAATGAGGATCCTAAAACTTATAGACTACTTAGTTTCTTCAAAAGTATTTCAAATATTTTCCTTTTATGGATTTTGTGGGTGTAATCCGCTGAAAACCCTCACGAGACAACACTCGTCCTCTAGGGTAACCTAGAGGTTTAACGGCTTGTTGCACGTGCTAAGTGCAACCGTGATTCCTACGAAAGTGAGTTAGGTTAGATTAATTTTTCTTTTTCTTTGTTTTTACTCGAGGACGAGCAAAAAGATAAGTGTGGGGTGTGATTGGTAGTGAAAAGTGCATTTTTATCATCATATTTACCATCACATTTTCATATTTATTCATTTAATTCTGCACATTTATTAAATTTGTAATTTATTGTGTGCAGGCCTCGAATTGTTATTTTAGCAATAAATAAAGCCTAAAGAGCCCAAAAGCCCAGATCCAAGCCCATGTTTGAAGCCCAGGTGAAAAAGCGCAAATACAAAGAGTCAAAATGCAAATACAAGGGCTAAAAGTTGCAAATATCAGAGATTAGGGAAGGATAGACTTCTATCTAACCCTAAACACATGCAGGATGAGGATAAAAGGCCAAGATAAGAAGAAAATTCGTGGGAAGAAAATTTGAAGAAATCTGGATTAAGAGTAACTTGATTACCAAGTTATCTCGAAAATCTAGATTAAAAGGCTAGGATCAAACTTCCAGAAGCAGAAGCCCACAGGGACGGACCAGGAGAGGCCACGCGCCAAAGCGCGCGGCCAGAAGCCACAAAAGTGCCGCGGACGCTCGGCAAGGCGCGGCAATTCAGATGAGTTAGAATCCCAGATTTCGTGGTGATGTTTATCCGGGACTCTGTAGCCTTCTGCACCTATAAATATCACCTGCAGTGCAACGTACAGAGCGTCCAGCGTCCAGCAAAGGGCCAAAGTTCAGATTTTTAGGGTTTCTTCTAGGTTTTCTTTTTTTTTGTAATTTTTATGTAAGTGAGGGAGATGGCTTTGTTGAGGGTGACACCGACAGATGATTCTCTTCTCTTCCATTGTAATCAATAAAAAGGTAATTTTTATTTTGTTCTTATGTCGTTGCTTTTCTTTGTTTTCTCTTTCTTTTCTACTGTGTTTCTTTTTGTTGATCTTTGACGAGCACGCGAGCGTTTACCGAACCACAAGTATACCGAAGATTAGTAGGTTCCAACGATATTCCATGGCGATGTTCTCCTCCTCGAGGCGTATCAACTCATGCTTGCCCAAGGCTTGATGACCTAATGCGACAACGGACTGAGTTCGATCCCAAGGTTTATACGTTCAACGCCTCCGAAATAAGGTAGAAAGTGTTAGGTTTCGCATATTTTCTCCAACCAAGGTTAGTTTTCTATTCTTTTCTTTTCTTTTCTTTTTGTAGATCAAATCCACACCTCTCCAATATTCTTCCCCACAACTCATTGTAAATACCACTTTTCTTTGTAAATACCATCGTGACTAACAAATTAACTAAAAAGATAAATTTTTAGAGAAACTTGCTTAACGCTTCTATCGCAGTCCCTCCTTGAGGATCACGACCCGCATAGCCCTGCTACCGCGGATTAGAACTGATTCCTCGCACGATCTATTCTTAATCTAATATTCTAATTTTTGTGTGCAGGAAAATTCAGTCAACAGTTCTACCGACGGTTCATTAAAGATTTTAGCAAAATCGCTAGGCCCTTAACCAACCTGCTCGCTAAGGACGTGCCCTTTGATTTCAACGATGAGTATTTTAAATCATGGGGGAAGCTTAAGCAATAACTTATCTCTGCGCCTATCATTTCTGCTCCTAATTGGACCCAGCCATTTGAAATCATGTGTGATGCATCTGATTTTGCTATTGTCGCTGTTCTAGGACAGCGCATCGACAATAGGCAGCACGTGATTTATTACTCGAGTAGGACTTTGAATGACGCCCAACAGAACTATACAACGACTGAGAAGGAATTCTTGGCCGTTGTCTTAGCGTTAGAAAAGTTCCGGCCCTACTTGTTATGTTCGAAGATGGTAATTTTTACAGATCACTCGGCTCTGAAATACCTCATGACCAAGAAGGAAGCAAAAGCCCGACTGATTCGGTGGATCCTTTTGCTTCAAGAATTTGACTTAGAAATCCGGGATAAAAGAGGTATAGAAAATGTGGTCACTGATCATCTCTCGCGAATTCTGAATGCACCAACCATCCAAGCTCCGATCAATGAGGATTTCCCAGACGTGCACATCCTAGCCATTCTTAAGGAACCCTGGTATGCGGACATCGTTAATTACCTGGCCACGGGACAATTACCCGCTGACTGGACAAAGCAAGACCAAGACCGCTTCTTTGCCCAAGTACGGTACTTCTTCTGGGAAGAACCGTATCTTTTTAAATATTGTCCTGACCAAATAATTAGACGATGCATACCCGAGGAGGAACAGAGGAGTGTGCTCAGCTTTTGCCATGACCTTGCATGCGGAGGACACTTCGGTCCCCATAAGACTGCAGAGAAGGTTCTACAAAGTGGGTTCTACTGGCCCACTTTGTTCAAAGACTCATATCATTTTTGCAAGTCATGTGCAAACTGTCAGAAGATCGGGAAAATTTCTAGAAGAGACATGATGCCCCTGAACCCGATCCTTGAAGTTGAAATTTTTGATGTTTGGGGTATCGATTTCATGGGGCCATTCCTCAACTCCTTCGGCAACCAATTCATTTTGGTTGCTGTAGTTATGTCTCTAAGTGGGTAGAAGCTGTGCCAACTAAGACGAACGACAACAAAGTGGTTGTCAAATTTCTCAAAGATAACATCTTCTCCTGATTTGGCACCCCCAGAGCGATAATTAGTGATAATGGATCACATTTCTGCAACAGAGTTTTTGAAGCGTTGATGCGAAAATATTCCATCAATCACAAGTTATCCACTCCGTACCATCCCCAGACAAATGGGCAGGTAGAAGTCACCAATCGACAACTCAAGCTCATTCTGAAAAAGACTGTCGGACAAAACCGAAAGGATTGGTCGGTTAAGCTCAATGATGCATTGTGGGCTTACCGCACTGCTTTTAAGACAGTTCTGGGGATGTCTCCTTACAGAATCGTGTTTGAAAAAGCCTGTCATCTGCCAGTAGAGTTAGAACACCGGGCCCTCTGGGCAATTAGCAACTCAACTTTGACCTGATCAAGGCCGGTGAACTCAGGAAAACTACAGATTTCAGAATTAGAGGAGATACAGAATGAAGCTTATGAGAATGCACGAATCACCAAGAGCAGAACTAAACTTTTTCATTACCAAATCATAACCCGAAAAAACTTTGCACCGGGAGATAGGGTTCTGCTGTACAAGTCTAGGCTTCATATTTTCGCGGGGAAGCTGAAAACTCGTCGGTCGGGACCGTTCATTGTGCACACTGTTTTCCCACACGGTGCTGTGCTTATTGCAGATCCTAATAACAACACGGAATTTAAAGTGAACGGGCAAAGACTGAAGCCCTTCTTGACCACTGAGCCTATGACTCCAGATGAGAGTGTGCTGACTCTTTTTGCCCCGTCATACACCTAACCACAACAAACAAATAAAAAAAATAAAATAAAAAACTAAAAAAAAATTGTTTATAAGCTTACCCCGTGTACATTCTTTTTGACATTTCTTTAGCCTATTCGCACTTGGCCGGCCCGAGTCCACGAAAATGGTGAAGATGACGGGCCTCCTCTTCTATTTGTTCCTCCATCTCCTTTCGCTCATGTTCTTGAGCAGCAAGAAGCTGTCCAGAGTTGTCTGAGCCTCGTCTACTGAACCAGCATTTTCCAGGGACTTGAGCTCTTTCAGAGAGCTTCCCAGCTGCTCCACTAGCATCAGGCATGCCCTAACCTGCGAAGGACCTCCAGTATGACCAATGCTCTCAATCTGATTTTCGAGAAGTATTCGGGCAAACTCGAAAGAGCTGCCCCCAGAAAGGATGAGGTCAATGCATGATCGCATGGAAGCAAAAAACTGCTGTACCATTTGACGTGCCATCTCTTCCATGATATCATTAGCTGGAGAGAGCTTTGTTGATGAACTCCCGGATCCCCTTTCCATCACAGGGCGAGAAGCGGGAATCGGTTCATCTTGCACAGGAGGGATGTCGACGACAGGTTCGTCAAAAGCTGAGATGGTCGCCGACACTTCTGGGGCGGTTATTGTTGTGGCAGCCTCCACAGCGACTGAAATAACAGCAAACCTGACCTCATCGGGTTCCTCGGTCGAGGTTTGAACTGTACCGCCTTCTGGATCAACGTTTGCCGCAAGATCCTCTACCTGAGCTCCCTCAGCACTCTCTGCAAATCACCAAAACATCAAACATGACAATAAAGAAAGAAAAATTCAATGCGTCAATATCCTCTTACCAAGCGGAGGATTCGAAGATGGCGAATTCCTGGGCAGATCTTGTAGGGTTGAGGCCTCCCCAACTTCGATAGTTTCCCTTTCTTGAGGCATTTCGGTAGTAGGAGCCTCAAGGCCCTCCTGCTGGGCCAACTCTTGTATCATTTTCTCAATATGAGAGGAAGTTGCAGCCTCACTGTCAACAGCCAGCCCTATAACACAAAGTTAAAAGGAGATGTCAGGACCTTTTCCCTAGCTAAAGGGGAAGCCAGGTCAAAAAGACAACGAGAGTACCTTCAGCAACAGCGATTGTTGCTATTGGCGAAACCAACACAGGGTCACACCCTTGTATCTCCTTCTCCGAAATATGTGAGAATTTACGTATATCTGGAAGGGCGGGTTCATCGCCAAAATCGACTTCATCGCCAGAATAATATTCATGCTCTCCCGGACGACGAAGACGATAGTTCAACACAAGAAGTCAACAATCGAGACCTTGCCACCAAGTACCCTGGTAGCAGGGCTGGGATCGACTACCCGCGAGCTAGGCATCAATACAGTAGGAGACCCAGGCTGCTGCACCTCATCCCTCCTCTCTTGAACTGAAGAAGACCCTGGCTGAGTTGAGACCCCTGGAATCTCAACATCATCCCTTCCTACTAGGTCAACCTCGAGTTGCTCAGCCTCTTCAGTTGTAGCGGGTTCATCAGCAAGTTCCCCTTCTTCCAAGATCACGGGGCCTCTGCTGCGTAGTCCACGAGGACGAAGAAGGGGGATTTCCTCTTCCTCCTCCTCTTCCTCCCTCTGTTCCTCAACACCAGAAGCGACGGCCTCGGACATTGAAGCTTCAGCCCCCGAGTCTCTCCTGGCCTTCTTCGGAATAGGCTCACCCTTGGAAGTAGAGCTATGGGGACGTTTGGACACAGCCATTCGACTCTTTTTAACAGGCTGCTCCTTGGATGCTGCTGCTCTTGGTTCCACCCCTGTTTCCCCTCCTGCCTCTTTCTCAGCTGCCTGGTATTCCTCCATGCCTCGCACGCGTTTGTTGGACACCAATTTGTCCTTATAAGACGCTTTGATGCTTTTAATGCATGAGATGTTTATTGAGAAACCAGGCATCTTGCTAGCCTGGGAATACCAAGTGCAGAAACTGAGGTTCGTGTAGCAGTTCGGCGTCTTGTGAGGCAAGCTGAAAATAGCCTTTGTCCCTCCAGCCACACTGTAATATCAGGCCCGAGCACCTTCAAACAAATTCCCGCTGAAGGAGAGTTTGGAATTGGGGTTACCGACATATAACTGGTCATAACCGAATTGTCGAGCAAAATGGTTCGGCATATAGGGCTCGATCGTACATGAGTTCCCTTGCCGAAAGAGCAGATACCCGAGTCTAATATTAATTAGCCACCAGAAGACTCCCGATGGCAACCTTGTGAAGTCATCTGGTCCCGCAAGGTCAGCAAATTTATCCCCGTAAGATGCACCGGTAATCTCGGGGAAGCAACGGTCGAGATGATAGTTCGAAACGTTCAGAATACATTTCCGAACAAAGAACATATAATAGCAAGACCAGCTTGAATTCTCCAGCTTCTGCACAAAAGGGACAAACCCTCGGATAGAGACACCGGCGTCATCAGTGAAGGGCAGTGCATAACGTACCAAGCCATCAAGTACGTGTATGGAAGCTCGATCCTGGGATTGGGGGTCTTCACTCTTGGCTTCCCCTCCGAGTCAACTCTGGTCTACCTTTGGAGTCGACAATGGCCTCCACTTTGCATAGGTTTTGAACCAGAGCCCGTAATCCACATTAGATTCCTGCCACCATTGCTGGAAGGAGGGCAATAGACCTGCCATTGGCCAACAAGACCGCCGGGTACACCACATCGGCGACAATCACTTCATGCGACAGTGTCGGCACTACGCGGCGCTTCAGCCACAGCATGAGAAAGCCCGGCAATAGCGCCCGGTCAGAAATGGGGACCCGGGCTTGATGATGAGAACTTTCAAAAACCGTATCAGGTTTGAAAGTGTCTTCATTTGACTCCGTGGTGTAAGAGCTCACAGAGGCGTCAATCCTCTCAGCGATTTCTTTGTCAGTACTAGGAGCCAGAATGGTCACTGAGTGATTGATTAGTCTCTAATTTTGCATAATTATCATCACATTCTCATATTTATTTAATGTTAAATTTTGCTAATAAAGTTTTGGTTGCTTCAATCTAGGTCCATGGTGTGCAAATGAAGAAGAAGACCTAAATCACCATTTAATTGGTGATTAAAAGCCTACCAATTAGCCATTGACTTTAGAGTGAAGATTTTGTCAGCCCAGGGAGTCAAATCGCAAATCCAGGAGGTCTAATTGACAGGAGACAGACTGGCCTGCACGCTGCCCAAACACTGGCGGCGCAGCCATCTATTGGCCGCGGAAACGCGGCCAGAGTCGCGTTTCCACAACCATCTTGGCGCGCGCGCGCTTGTGTTTTGGGCCACGTGCTTCCCACGTGGCCTCCTTTCCCCTGTTGCCTATAAATACCCCCTGGGGTCTTCAGTTTGAGCAGATCCAGAGTTAGAGCAAATTTTTATAATCTTGTTTTAGGTTTGTAGTTGTTGTTGTTGTTGTTGTTCTACTTGTTGTTTTAGCCATTAGAGTGAAAGAGAGAGAGAGAGAGTGTGTGTGTGTGTAGTGTTGTATTGGAAGAGCGACAAGCTAATACAAGTACTACTTCTCTTCCTTCTTTCCATTTACTTGTCTTTGTCAATTGCTTTACTTCCTTATTGTAGTGTAACTTCCTTCTTCTTCACTCCTTTTCTTTTACTTTGTTGTAGTGTAACTTCGTTTCTTTAACTTTTCTTTCTTTTGTTTTCTTGTAGTGTAACTCCTTCTCTCCACTTCTTTTCCTTTGTTGTTTCTTTTACTTTCATGGCTAACTAACTTTATCATGGCTAACTAACTACTAACCCACTAATTTCTAACACTTGATTGATAACCCGCATGAGTCAATAGTGCCAAACAAGCCTTGTGCAAATTAGAGCTATGACATCTTAAGACGAGGGTTCTAACTCTAACTTACCTACAAGTATTTACCTTCGCATATTTCTTACTTAAATGGCTTTTTGATGATCTATGGGTTTTGTACTTTGCTTGTTGTTGTAAGTTAGAAACTTTTCCTTTTAACTTTGCTAATACCAATAGTGCACTCGAGTCTTCCCTTATTCTCGCCTGCTATCAGATCTTGATAAGGGAATGTCCGAGTTTTTGCCGTGTAAGGCTAAGTTTTAGGATGAACTTTCACTCGATTTCCACGTGAATAGTTCCAATGCAAAAGGGTTGTGTTCGCCTATGATCCATCGTGAGACTATCTTCCAAAAGTTAGAAATTAGTTGGAGCACTTAGTAGAAAGTTAGCCATGCATTTTTACAACTAAGAAAAAAATCACTTTTACAAATCACCAAAACATTTTCCAACAATTTTTAAAACAACTTGTTTTCACTTTCAATTCTTTATTTGGAAACAAAGAACATTCTCTTTTCTTGAACATAAAAGTCGCATCAAGCTTCCATGGCTCTCCCTCCTTGTGGATATGACCCGTATAGCCACTTCGCTACTATGAAAGAATCGCAAAAGCAGTAACTTCGACCCACTCCCTTTCTACTTTTCTTGTGCTTGCTTTTTGTCGATCAAATTTTGGCGCCGTTGCGGGGAGGGAACGGCTTTATTGTTCACTATTGAAGATTGTTCTTTATTTTTTGTGTAGGAGAAGTACCAAGGAGCTCACTATCACGGGAAGCGAAAGAGGTGGCCAAGGACATTGTGCGAGGATTCATTTGCCCTCGGAAAAAATTGTGTAAAAGCGAGTTTTTCGATTGAAGTACTAACAAACTCGTTTGCAGGGTTGTCGAACGCCGCTAAAAAAAAATTGCTTTCTAAATTTTTTAGTTTCCCCATCTCTCCGGCCGGAGTAAAAAATGTCCCCGTCAAAGGATTATAATGCTCCAGGATGCTGTAGAAGTTATGAGAACTTTGCGGCAGGCCATACTGCTCAGCCCTGACCACGTGATACAGCCCCACCTGTTCCAGCAGAGCTCCGAGTTCGACAAGGACAAATCCCACCATCTTGCTCCACCAGGATCTGTCGGAAGAATGAACCCACCCGAGCGGGCGGAAGTCAACGGGAAAATCACCCTTACCTTCATGAACTGATTGATGAAGGTAGTGCCGAGCCGAGGGTTTCCCCTCTTGGATACTCAGGTCTGACCAATCCGGGAAATAAACCAAAGACCTCTTTCCCATGACCGCCTAGAGTGTGTTCCTTTGCTACCGAGTATGCCGAGAGAGACACCGGAGACAGATCGGGTAAGATCCCATTCCATTGCACGGTGAACAGACATATGCTGGAGATAGGATAGGGGATACATCTTCTCCATATTGGGAAGGAAGAACTTCCTGTCCCCTATCTGGCGAAGCCACTTATAATCACCGTCATGCAAGGCCCCACCATCCTCGTCGATGTCATCGCCAAAGAAGAAAACGGGTTTCTGTAACGGAGTGCGCAAATCCGT
The DNA here is from genome assembly GCA_038442645.1 of Agave tequilana. Lineage (NCBI taxonomy): Eukaryota > Viridiplantae > Streptophyta > Magnoliopsida > Asparagales > Asparagaceae > Agave > Agave tequilana. Next base: position 35,804 of record JAVJIF010033491.1, read on the forward strand.
CTCAAACACTCCGTCAGTGATAATCTCCCGGAGGGTCATCATGCTGACCTTAGAGATCTTCTCCTTTCGCTCCTTTGACTTATCAGTAGTCACAGGAGCAGTCTTCTGCAACACAAAGGTCAGGTTGTGATCAGCGCCGCCTACATGTCCAAAGTGGCACTTTTTGGATAGAGGGTTGGAGGAGTATCGTACTGCAAAAGAGAATAACATTTAATCAGAAATCTGAAAGAAAATGATTAAGTGTTTGTAGCTCAAACGCAGAAATGAATTCAGACGTGGAGATCATCAAAATCTGCGTCCAGATTCAAAATCTGCGTCTAGCCTACAGTCATTGCCCAAAAATTTCTAAGTATCAGACTCAGACGCAAGATTCATTAAAACTGGCGTCTGATCTCACAAGATGTAAGATTGTAAGAAATCTGCGTCTGAACTCCTCACACTTAGAATATTCTAAGCATTGGGTCCAAAACGCAAGGCTCAATGGGACCCTGTGTTCAACAAATAGGTACGGACTCAAGTGGATAAAAGATGCGGAGGTCGTCAACCTGCGTCCTGTCTATCGACTCAAGAACCGCGCCTGAAGATCAAACACGGGCATGAGCCCGCATTGGCGGTTCACATTCAAAAGGGAGTTAAGAGTTAAAAGAACTATGTAAGTCCCTTTAATGGCGAAAAACCAAATCCGATAGTTTTAATACCTGAAATAGGGGCTTCCTGTATGGAGGAACCACCCATTTGGGTTTCAAGAACGATCGCCTTTGAAGACGAAGCAGTATGCTTAGCCTTTGGTGCCATTGCGACCAAAGAATTGGTGTTGAGGATGAAAGAAACGAGAAGAATAAAGCTTCGAGTTTTCTTAACCCTAAAAGGCTCAAACGAAGAAGAAGAGTCTGATGATGACTCTTGAAAGCACAGTGATTCGCAGAGATACGCGGCGCTTGGCTTGACGCCTAATCTCTACCTGACGCGTAGCAGGCGTATTAAATGCAGCGCGAAATTCGCGCGCCAAAAAGAAGATGTCCCCTCAATTCTACTGGACACGTGGCAACGTGCTCATAACACAGATTCACATTCAACGGAAAAAATTGCGTCCCTCCAAAGGTCGCGCCTTTTCAACTAGACCTAAGCCGCGTCTACTTCACAAAACGAAAGCCGGTCCTCATCCCAAAAGACGCGTCCCTCTAAAGGTCGCACCTTTTCAACTAGGCTAAAGTCGCGTCTACCTCATGAAGCAACAGCCGCGTTTTCATCCCAAAAGACGCATCCTACAGAAGGCGCATCTTTAAAGCAGTATAACCCCTGCGTCTAGAGGACTTGCATCCAGTCCTTACTTCTGCAATTCAGTTCAACAGTACACTGGCACAAGCAGATGATTGTTTACCCCTAGTTCAAAGTATACCAACAACAAGCTCAGAGCACTGGGGAGGTCTAGACTGTGTATCTAGACACTCGCCACGATCATTTCTGGCGGCTTCAAAGGGTTCCACAATACATTCACGAAGACCATATTCCAGATAAGATCAAGCTCAGAGCATCTCAAATGATTGTCAGTCCAATCATGAGAAGAATGAATTCAACTAGAGTCCAAAGTATTTCGAAATCCGTCCCAGTCAACCGCGGAATATCAAAAACTTTGGAGGGGTTCTGTAGGCTGTCTAAAAATCACTGAAGATAAGTCATCAAAAAGAAGAGTCCAAACTCCAGACGTAGGACTAATTATAGCCATCATTGCAGCACCAAGACGCGAGGATCGAAACCCGCGTCTCAGCATCACTGCAGCACCAAGGCGCGAGGGTCGAAACCCGCGTCTCAGCATCACTGCAGCACCAAGACGCGAGGGTCGAAACCTGCGTCTCAACATCACTGTAGGACAAAGACGCGAGGGTCAAAACCCGCGTCTCAACATCACTACAGCACCAAGACGCGAGGGTCGAAACCTGCGTCTCAGCATCACTGCAGCACTAAGACGCGAGGGCTGAAACCTGCGTCTCAGCCCCACTGCAGCACCAAGGCGCGAGAGGAGATACCCGCGTCTCAGTTATAACTGCCCTTATTATGGGGTCAATCACTGCCCACATAATGAGGAAGTTAACCCCCATTGTGGAGTATTTCTAGGGGGCATGTTCACCTCTGGAACCTCTATAAATAGCCCCGCTTGCTATTGAGAAGGGGTCGGTCGATCAAATAATTCTGGGGAGAAGAATTTGACTCGTGAGCTTCCACAAAAAAGGAAAGAGAGCTCAACTCTTCAAGCAACTTGCTGCGTACAAGCCAATCTTCGCCTACAATCTCTTTGAGATTCCTGGTCGACAGTAGCCTGTGTTACTCCGTCTGCTATCCAAAGAGAGGATTCTCAAGAGTTCTTGACGTTCACCCGGTCAACGAAAAATAAGATTCACTTTCCACGCCCCCTAAAGAACTCAGTATTAAACAAAGGGGACATTCAAGTCTCAACATCTTCCCTCTCTTGTAATCAGAGTGTAAATCCATTGTAATCTTTCATTTGATTCAAGAAAATTTTACAAGGAACCTTATTCCCGTCAAACAGGGGACATGGCATAAACCGAAAGGCATTCTGCGGTAAGCAAAAGTTCAAATGGACAAGTGAACGTTGTTTTCTTTTGGTCCTCTGAAGCTATGGGGATTTGATTATACCCCAGTAACTGTCCAAGAAATAGTAATATTCGTGGCCAGCAAGTTCATTCAAGCATTTGATCGATAAATGAAAGAAGGAAAAGTTCTTTGCGAGTGACAGCATTTAATTTTCGATAGTCAATGCAAGCTCGAACCTTTGTAGGAAGTCGTGTTTATACCAACTCTTGATTTTCATTTTCTACCACTGTAAAACCGGATTTCTTAGGGATCATATGGACTAGGCTGACCCATTGACTATCAGAAATGGGATAATTTTTTTATTATTTAAAAGTTTCACTATTTCAGCTCGAACGACCTCTTGCGTAATAGGTTTAACCTACGTTGCGGCTCCCTCTTTTATTTTGCATCTTCACTTGGATTTAGTGTTGAACTATAACTGGACTCAATCCCTTTATGTCGGTCATCGTCTAACCAATGGCTTCCCTATATTTCTTAAGGATTGGCTTAAGATTCTCTTCTTACCCGCCAGTCAAGTCGGATGTAACAATGACTGGCAGAGTCTCTTGTTCACCTAGGTAGGTGTACTTGAGATATTTAGGCAAGTATTTTAGCTCTAGGGAAGGAGATGACTCGAAACATAGAGGAGTCAAGCCAGTTGGATCCGGATCTAATGAACTTGCGCTTGATGCTCACTCAATAGCAGAATTAACTACCTCATCAAGTTTGAAATCCTTAGTTTCCAACATGGTGTCACTGAGCTTCTAGTTTTTGAAAATCACCTAGAGGGGGGGTGAATAGGTGATTATGCTAATCTAATGAACTTAATGCGGAATTTAAAACTAATTGCAATTAACAAGAGATGCACACTTAAATAAGCCAAGCAAATAATTATGAATGAACAATATGAATTTATGCAAGGCACAATATAGAGAGAGAGTAAGAGCCAAGGGATCAAGCGCAAACAACAAGATATGTTTCGAGGTTCGAGCACCCAGCTCTACATCCCCGCTTTCACCCAGAAGGATTTTAACTCCACTAGCTTGTCCACAAAGGACTCCCATAAAGGGAACCTCCACCGAGGATTTGGGGATAATAATTACAAGGAGTACCCAAATCCTCTCCTTACAAACACAACCTCCACCTTGAGGCAAAGCACCAAGCCAACAAACAATCACCTCACAACTTGAGGGATTAGCACAAAGCAACACAAGGATCACCTCACAACTTGAGGGATACAGCCCAAAGGCACAAAGTCAAGTAAAGATTGGGTTTACAACTTGGTGGTCTAACAAACAACCACAAACAATCTCTTTTCCCACACAAAGATCCTATAGAATAAGATAGTAGATGTAGCTCAAGTGTGGAGAAAACCAAAGGAATGGAAATCAAAAACTCAAAGAAAATCTTTGGGAAAAACTAGAAACCAAGATGAAGAAGTTGAATCAAAATCTATTCCCAAAAACCCTTTCTTGATTTTCCAAATCCTAGCAAAAACACCAAATAGATTGTTCAATTTAAAGCCCAAAAGTTTCTTTTGATTGCTGTGAAAACACTGGAGAAAGCTCAGAAAATTCGTCCAAAAATTCTTAGAGAAAACAGGCCATTAATGGGGTATTTATAGCCCCCAGAAAAATATAGCCGTTGGCAGCAGAAACTGCCAAAAATGAACCACCGGTCGACCGGGCGATCGACCGTCCAATGGTCATATTTGACCGCTGGCAGCTACCGGTCGACCGGGCAGTCGACCGTCCCCAGAACCAGAGAGCAATGGCTCTCTGACCGGTCGACCGCGTCGGTCGACCGTGCACAAACATTTTAGCAACCTGCTCTCAGTCGGTCGACCGTGCGGCGTCGACCGGCTAATGGGGCAGCCAGCGTGGACGTATCCGTGCACGTCGGTCGACCGCTACGGTCGACGGGCTACTTGGTCCGGTCGACCGTTCGATCGACCGACCTAGCCTGGCATCAGCAGTTCTGGTCAGAAAAACAAGTAATTTTTAATCCTAAAAATTCTCATAAATCTTCTAAAAATACACAAAAATAGTTTTATCATTTTATTTTGAAATATAAACTTGTGATAAAAATTTCATCACAAACAACAAACATTTTGAAACATTTTTGTGTCTTATCATTTTTACCAAAAATCAAAAACTGTATTTTCTAAACTTGAATTTTTGAATAGAAAATACACTTTGTCCAAAACTCATCCAAATACAAAAACATGGTATTAAACAACATTTAGGCATGATGTATATGGATATAATCCTATATACATGAGACATATATATATCCAAGTTTTTGACTTTAATTTCAAAATATGTTTTGTTAAAAATACCAAAACATAAAACACATGAATAAGTAAGTCAAAACTAAGTTTGTCTAAGAAGTTGAAGCATGCATGTATATAGAACAAATCTTATATATATTAAACCATGTAAACTTGTTTTGATCTATCTATTCATAAAACCAAGATAGGTTAAACCAAAAATTGAAAAAACCGAAAACCAATATTCAAAACATGAAACGTGTGTGTTGTGAACTTGAGCATATCATACTATTCTAATCTTTACAATTTGGATCTAAACACAAAACTAAACTATGATACCGATGTCTTCTTGTAGAGCGCCATCTCCAAGCCGACTCGATCCAAAACTCCTTGATCCACCGAGCAAGTGCTATATATGAACTTTGACGCTCGGGCTCTTGAATCAACATGTGAAAGCTTCCAAATCATCTTGTTGAAGCTAATCACCTACTAATATCTTGATTAATGATCTGAAACTAAAATCACAAGATTATTAGTACACAAACTACATGAGTTAATCATCATCAAAACTAGAGTGGAAGGCTTCTGGGCCAACAATCACCCCTTTTTGATGATGACAAAACTCATGGAGTTATATATGCATGGATTAAAGTTAAGCTTCAAAAAAGCTCCCCCTTAACTCATGCATAAAACAAATAAACATAAATATGCAATGAATGTCAATGAAAAAACAATAAAAGGCTCTAGATACCCAATGAAATGTTTAAAAATAAAACATGCTCCAGATACCAAACATATGAAATGCATCATTGCATAAAACGTGCTCTTGATAACAATAAACTCTTGATACCCAATGAAATGTTCAAAAACAAAACATGCTCTAGATACCAAACATATGAAATGCATCATTGCATAAAACGTGCTCTTGATAACAATAAACTCTTGATACCAATAAACTCTTGATACCAATAAAAACATGTTCTTAAATAATGCTCTTGATACTAATTAAACAATTAAACTCTAATTAAACAATTAAACGACAAACTAATAAATAAAACAAAACATGCATATAAAGCATGCATATAAACTCAAATACTTCTCCCCCTTTTTGTCAATCATCAACAAAGGGGTCCAAGTAAAAACAAAAACATTCTTCTCCCCCTTTTTGTTTGAAATAAAGAAACAATAAAGGGTTTAAAAGCAATAAAACAATGTTCTCCCCTTTTTGTCTAAAACACAAATTATTTAAATAAGGGGTGACAATCAATTAAGATATCAATTAAAAAATTGTCAAAGTAGAGCATCTTGATACCAACTTAAAGGAAACATAAAAACATTGATACCAATTATAAAAAAACAATCTTGATACCAACTGAAATTAAACATAACAAATTTTGAATTTCTAAACAAGGATTTTGATACCAATTTTAAATATTTTTCATTTAGAACATATGATACCAAATTGAAATTTTCAATCATAAAGTATGGGAGTGGAAATCAAATACCATTGAAAGATGAAATGCAAGTTTTCTCCCTCTTTATTAATTTCCAAATAAAATAATGAATAAGCTTGTATATGGATACAAATTGAAAACTAGTCAATTGAAACAAGATAGTCATTATAAAACAAGCTTTATCATGATCAAAATTTGTGCTCTAAAATATATGAATATAATAAGCACAAATAAAAATATATATATATGTATGAAAAATTAGATACCAATTGAAATTGATATTCTTTGAAGTGTAAACATACATATACAAAAAAAAATATATGAGTATACAAAATGTCAATATTGATACCATTGAAAGAATCCAATGATACCAATTGAAACAACAAAGTATCAAATGTATAACTCATATTACCTAGCCTCCCAATCATGTTCAAGTTTAAAATGATTTTCACTATAAGGCATACATGAGCATGATCTCCCATCCAACCACTGAAAGCACACCTAGAGGGGGGTGAATAGGTGTAAATGCTAATCTAGAAACTAAATGCGCTAAATGCGGAAGCTTAAAACATTTTTGCAATCACACTTAATACAACCAACAAGTGTAGCCGAATTTCCCGTGAAGGGCTCTGGACTAACTCCTCTTGATTCCCCTAAATATGGGTTGAGGTGCTATATGAAGCTCTTGTGGTTAAGTATAAGTGAGGCACACACAAGTAACCAAGCACACACAAGATATAGCAATATGAAATATGCAAGGTACAATGCAAGCAATGTATGATATGAATAATGAATGATCTTTGCACAAATAAAAGAGAGAGAGTTAGAGAGACAAGTGGATCAAACGCTAACAACAAGATATGTTTCGAGGTTCGAGCCCCTAGCTCTACATCCCCGCCTTCACCACCGTGAAGGATTTCCAATCCACTATCTCCCACCGAGGGAACCCTCACCGAGGAGGATTTGTTACAACAATGGAGTACCGAACTCCTCTCTCAACACCGCCTCACAACCAAGGGGTAGGCCCGTAGCCAAACAACAACCGATCCACCTTACACTTGAGGGATACAAACTAACAACCAACTCCACCTCACCAAGAGGGAGTAAACACCAATCTCCACCTCTACCAAAGAGGGAGCAAACACCAACCCAAATCAACCTCACAAAGAGGGATACAAGAAATCAAGGGGTTTACAACAAGTGGTATATCTCAACCACAAACCTCTTTCCTTTTTCCACAAACAAAGATCCTAAATAGAATAGGATAGAAGATAGCTCAAGTGTGGAAATCAAGGTGTTTTGGAAATCAGATAACAAAGAAAATCCTTGGAAAACACTTGCAATATGATAGAAATGAAGATCTAAAGCAATATCCTAAAAACCTATTTTCTTTGAATTTTCAAACCCTTGAAAACAATAAAGATGAAAACTTTTAAGCTTTAAAACTCTTTGAAAACTTCTTTTAAACTCTGGAGAAACTGGGAATTTTTCTTGTTAAAAACCTTAGCCAAAATCCCAAAGGAATGGGGTTTATATAGGCCAAAACAGAAAACTAGCCGTTAGGCTGATCTGGCAGCCTGACATGCTACCGTCGGCCGGCCCGGGCGATCGCCAACGGTCAGAAATGTGACTGTTGGGGCAACCCGGTCGACCGCCCGGCCGGCCGAAATAAACAGAGAGCACTGCTCTCAGTTACGGTCGGCCGTCCCAATGTGTGCCAGACGTGCACGTTTCTGTGCACGTCGGTCGACCGTACGGGTCGACCGGCCTTATGGTTCGGTCGACCCATGCGGTCGGCCGACCTGGCCTGACAGACAGGTCTGGGTCAGAAACATATGTTGAAAATATTTTTAGAAAATCTTTTTAAGTCTTGTAAAAATACCCAAAAATAGTTTTATCATTTTGCATTGATATATAAACATATGATAAAAATTTCAACTCAAATATCAATCATATGAAACTATTTTTGTGTCTTAACATTTTTACCAAAAACCAAAACTTGTATTTTTATCAAACTTGAATTTTTCAATTCATGAATAGGAAAGTCAAAATAAGTTTGTTTAAGATTTATAAGCATGCATGTATAACTAGAATACATCTATTATACATATAAACCATTTAAACTTGTTTTGATCAATTTATTCATGAAAACAAATATCGGTTAAACTAAAAACCGAAAAATCAATATCCAAACATAAAACTTGTGAGTGTTGTGCACTTGAGCATATCAACTATTCTAAGCTTTACAAATGGATCTAAAATACACTAAACTAAACTAGGATACCTAAGTCTTCTTGACGATCTCCATCTTCAAGTAGACCCGATCCAAAACTCCATCCATGTGCTAGGCAATGTGTGATCTTGAAGCTTGAGCCCTGGAATCACTTGTGAAGCTTCCAAACACCTCTTGTTGAAGCAATCACCAACTAATATCTTGCTAATGATCTGAAACTTAAAATCACAAGATTATTAGTAAACATATAACTACATGAGTTAATCATCATCAAAACTAGGGTGGAAAGCCTTTGGGCCAACAATCTCCCCCTTTTTGATGATGACAAAACTCATGGAGTTATATATGCATGATTAAAGTTAAGCTTCAAAGAAGCTCCCCCTTAACTCATGCATAAACAAATAAACATAAATATGCAATGAATATTAAATATGAATGCATATCTATGCAAAACAATAAATGGCTCTAGATACCAATGAAATGTTTAAAAAAAAACATGCTCTAGATACCAATTAAATTAAACTAAATTAAACTTAATATGCAAAACACAAATATGCATATATAAAATACTCAAAATCTTTCTCCCCCTTTTTGTCAATCATCAACAAAGGGGTAAACAATCAAAACAAAACACAATCTTCTCACCCTTTTTAATACAAAGAAACAATCAATAAGGGGTTAAATGCAAAACTAAATCAATACATTTTTCTCCCCTTTTTTTGTCTAAAACAAAAACAAAACCAATTAGGGGTGACAATCAATTAAGGTACCAATTGAAAATATGTCAAAGAATAACATCTTGATACCAATTGAAAGTAAACATACCAAACCAAATTTTGAGATACCAATTTAAAACATAAACATTTTGATATCTAAAGAGATTAATTTTCTTTTTAAGCCATATAAACAATTTTGATATCATAAAGTAAGGGAGTGGGAATCAAATACCAATTGAAATATGAAAGTCAAATTTTCTCCCCCTTTATGAAATACAAACTAAAACAATCCGTAGGCTTGATACCAATTTAAAAGTAATCAATTGAAACAAAATTGAAGCTCAAGCTTAGCATAAACACAAACATATATATGTATGAAAAATAGATACCAATTGAAATTGATATTCTTGGAATTGAAAGCATACATACATACAAACATATATGAGTATACAAGAAAGGTCAAAATTGATACCAATTGAATGAGTCCAATGATACCAATTGAAACAGCAATAATGATCAAGTGTATACATCATATAACTAACACCACCCAACCATGCACAAGTTTTAAATGATTTTCATTTTAAAGCATACATGAACATGATCTCCCATCCAACCGCCCATGGATGGTAGGGGTTTTCAAAGATAGATTTGAAAAATATAGTTTGTTTGAAAACTCTATCAAAATGAAGAATATCGCAACTAGTTAAATGGAAAAACTTGTAAACTAGTACGAAATCCTTCAAGCAAGGAATAAAACAAAGTTATTTTTCATGAAACATGAAATCCACATAATAGTCAACACTCTAATTCAATTAAGCAAAATATGACTCATGAAAAAAAACATGAGTAAACAATAAATATGAGTGTACAAATAAGATGTGAAGATCATAATCATGAAAGATGGACAATAAGCTCAATTAATTCCTTGAAACAAGAAAACATGAAAATCATCAAAACTATTTAATCTTCAAGGTATATGTATGTCCTATACAAATTAAAGTGTACATACATATCCAAACACAACGAGTCCACAAAGATATATGCATGAAGGCACGTGGCTCAAAAGGATGTATATGTATAACAATAATTTGGATAAAATGGACATATACATGAAGTTAAACATATAAACATAAAACAATTCCAAAAATGGGAATACAAGTTTTAAATGCATGGATCATCAAAACTAGACTATACTAGCACATCTAATGGGAACAAATAAGCATTCAAGCTCAAACATATATAGATTTATTTGTGGCCCACTATATGCACAAATATAAATCCTAGTCTTAATGAAAACTAACATTTAAACATATATTCAAAACATGAAGCATAAAACACGATAAAAATCAACATGATAAACATAAACATGATAATTATGTAGATTCACATGTTATTAACCTATGATAAACATGATAGCTAAACAAACAGTGAGTACACAAAAATAATAGTCCATATTAAACATGGGTGTCTCAAAATGCTATACATGTACATCATGAGCCTAATAAACATGGCATTAACATAATAATCTACAAACAATAAAACATGCTATATACAATGAATATGAAAGCATGTAAACATAAATAAGAAGTTAGGAATCGTTACCAAAACCTAGAAGTAACTTTCCAAGTCTCCAAAACATGGTGGTCCTCTTCACCAAACATCCCTTGAAAGTGATGCATCCAAATGATTTCCATGAAGCTCGGAACGCATCCACTCCAAGGTACGGCTACTCTCACGTCATGTGAGAGCACACACCTACATCAAAAATATGAGGGGTGGTCTTTGGTACCCATCTCTTATTGGGTCCATGGGGGTTAGTACCTTCTCTAATCTAAACAAACTTATTTACTAAATTTACATTATGTAATCTATCAAAGCAAAATTTAGCAAGGTGACCCTTACGTCCACAATGTGTACAAGTGTACACATGAGCATACATGTGATGGGTGTGTCCGTGTGGAGCATGTATATGCCGTGGAGGGTGTGCATGTATAGATGGAACTTGTTTTTTTTCGAAACAAAGATTCCAAATGTGTATGCCCAACAACACATTGGCTCAAAGTGGAGCCCAAACATTCAACACTCTTCTTAAGCATGGATATATCTTTTTCAATTAAAGAAGAAGTGTAGCATGCAATAGGTGAAGTGTGAGATACTACCCTAACATGGCAAACATGAGAATCTATATTATTTTTCAAAACAATATTTTTCTTTAAACAATCTTCTAAATCCTTTGAAATAGAATCAATTTTTATTTTTAAAGAATCATTTTCTTTTAAAACAAAATCAACTTTTGAAGACAAGTTTTCATTTTTCTTTACAATAACATGGCAATCATTTTTAGATTTTAAAAATTCATTTTCTTTTAGTGCAAGGTCAAGTTGAGATTTCAATGAATCCCTCTCATTAGAAATCTCCTCCTTCTCTTGCAAAACAACATCAAGTCTAGCAATCAAATTTTTATTATCATTGTTAATGCTTAGACTTTTCTTTTTCAAAACATTATATTTTTCTATTAGCTTTTCACAAACAATAGATAGTTCTTCATTTAAAGCATGGGGATCAACAAAATCATTACATGAAGAACTAGCATCATCATTATCTAGTTGAGATTCCGATTGTACCTCAAGGGAGTCATTCCCTTAGATCATATGGCATTGTTGTGGCTCGGATTCTCCACTAGATTCCTCCGGTTGGATTTGTAATTGAAGCTCAGAGGTGGTTGTGGGTTGTCAACAAATTCCACACTGCAAGGCGGAATCCATGTTAGAAACACGTATAGATGATCTTTAGATAATGTGCTTCTAATGGCCTCAAGGGCTTGTGCATTAGCCCCTACATGATTGCGGTTACCAAGATAGCATTTCTTCGGCAAGAAAGACATGCAAACGTAGGGTCTTCAAATAACAACTCATCATACCTTCCAAATCTCAAGTCTAGAAATATCAAACATAGGAGGGCTATCTATGAGGGCAAACTATATGTGTGCAAACAAGCAAATGCAAACAATAGATTAGCAAACAAATGGATCTCACTCCTAGGATGTTAAGCCTAAGTATCAGGAGCGTAGGCTCTGATACCAATTGAAAGTGCTCTGATACCAATTGAAAGCACACCTAGAGGGGGGGGTGAATAGGTGTAAATGCTAATCTAGAAACTAAATGCGCTAAATGCGGAAGCTTAAAACAATTTTGCAGTCACACTTAATACAACCAACAAGTGTAGCCTAATTCCCCGTGAAGGGCTCTGGACTAACTCCTCTTGATTCCCCTAAATATGGGTTGAGGTGCTATATGAAGCTCTTGTGGTTAAGTATAAGTGAGGCACACACAAACAACCAAGCACACACAAGATATACCAATATGAAATATGCAAGGTACAACGCAAGCAATGTATGATATGAATAATGAATGATGCTTTGCACAAATAAAAGAGAGAGAGTTAGAGAGACAAGTGGATCAAACGCTAACAATAAGATATGTTTCGAGGTTCGAGCCCCTAGCTCTACATCCCCGCCTTCACCACCGTGAAGGATTTCCAATCCACTATCTCCCACCGAGGGAACCTCCACCGAGGAGGATTTGTTACAACAATGGAGTACCGAACTCCTCTCTCAAACACCGTCTCACAACCGAGGGGTAGGCCCGTAGCCAAACAACAACCGATCCACCTCACACTTGAGGGATACAAACCAACAACCAACTCCACCTCACCAAGAGGGAGTAAACACCAATCTCCACCTCTACCAAAGAGGGAACAAACACCAACCCAAATCAACCTCACAAAGAGGGATACAAGAAATCAAGGGGTTTACAACAAGTGGTATATCTCAACCACAAACCTCTTTCCTTTTTCCACAAACAAAGATCCTAAATAGAATAGGATAGAAGATAGCTCAAGTGTGGAAATCAAGGTGTTTTGGAAATCAGATAACAAAGAAAAATCCTTGGGAAAACACTTGCAATATGATAAAATGAAGATCTAAAGTAATATCCCAAAACCTATTTTTCTTTGAATTTTCCAAACCCTTGAAAACAATAAAGATGAAAACTTTTAAGCTTTAAAACTCTTTGAAAACTTCTTTTAAACTCTGGAGAAACTGGGAATTTTTCTTGTTAAAAACCTTAGCCAAAATCCTAAAGGAATGGGGTTTATATAGGCCAAAACAGAAAACTAGCCGTTAGGCTGATCTAGCAGCCTGACAGGCTACCGTTCGGCCCCGGCCGACCGCCAACGGTCAGAAATGTGACCGTTGGGGCAACCCGGTCGACCGCCGGCCGGCCGAAATAAACAGAGAGCACTGCTCTCAATTACGGTCGACCGCCCTCGGCCGTCCCAATGTGTGCCAGACGTGCACGGTTCTGTGCACGTCGGTCGACCGTACGGGTCAACCGCCTATGGTTCGGTCGACCCATGCGGTCGGTCGACCTGGCCTGACAGACAGGTCTGGGTCAGAAACATATATTGAAAATATTTTTAGAAAATCTTTTTAAGTCTTTAAAATACCCCAAAAATAGTTTTATCATTTTGCATTGATATATAAACATATGATAAAAATTTCAACTCAAATATCAAGCATATGAAACTATTTTTGTGTCTTACATTTTTACCAAAAACCAAAACTTGTATTTTTATCAAACTTGAATTTTCAATACATGAATAGGAAAGTCAAAATAAGTTTGTTTAAGATGTTTAAGCATGCATGTATAACTAGAATACATCTATTATACATAAAACCATTTAAACTTGTTTTGATCAATCTATTCATGAAACAAATATCGGTTAAACTAAAAATCGAAAAACCAATATCCAAACATAAAACTTGTGAGTGTTGTGCACTTGAGCATATTAACTATTCTAAGCTTTACAAATGGATCTAAAACACAATAAACTAAACTAGGATACCTAAATCTTCTTGACGATCTCCATCTTCAAGTAGACCCAATCCAAAACTCCATCCATGGGCTAGGTAATGTGTGATCTTGAAGCTTGAGCCCTGGAATCACTTGTGAAGCTTCCAAACACCTCTTGTTGAAGCAATCACCAACTAATATCTTGCTAATGATCTGAAACTTAAAATCACAAGATTATTAGTAAACATATAACTACATGAGTTAATCATCATCAAAACTAGGGTGGAAAACCTTTGGGCCAACAACCACCCTTTGAAGGTAGGGGTTTTCAAAAATAGGTTTGAAAATAGAGTTCGGTTTGAAAATCTCTACCATAAGAAAAATACGACTAGTTAAATGTGAAATCTTGTTAACTAGTACGAAATCCTTCAAGCAAGGAACAAAAATAAAATTATTTTTCATGAAACACATGTAATTCACATGATCACTAAACACTCAAAATCCATAAAACCCATATTATACTCATGAAAACAAAATCATGAGAAACCTAATAAAGTGAGTGAACAAGTGTTATGTGACACATATCAACATGAAAATATCCAATTAAGCTCAATTAAGATATTCCTTAAAACATGAAACATGAAAATCTAAAATTTTCAATAAACTAATTTATACTTCAAGGCATATGTATGTTTTGACAGCACAAAAGTATACATACATATCCCTAACACAATTTGAGTCTATAATAAAGATTTGCATGAAAAGCAAATGACTCAAGGGGTATACATGTATATCTTAAGGTTTGGCAAAATAAACATATACATGAAGTGAAAACACATGATCATAAAACATGTCCAAAATGGGAATACAAGTTTAAAATGTATGAGTCATCAAAACTAGACTATACTAGCACATCTAATGGGTACAAATAAGCGTTAAATCACAAACATATAATGATCTATTTATGGCCCACTATATGTACAAGTATATATCCTAGTTTTAATGAAAACTGACATCTAAACAAGTAATCAAATCATGAAGCATAAAACGGGACATAAATCAACATGAAAATCATAAACATGATCATTATGTAAATCCACATGTTATTAGAGCTATGATGTGCATAAAGCTAAACTAATGGTGAGAACACAACATATGGGTCCATATAAACATGGGTGATCTCAAAAGCTATACATGCATGTCAATGATCTAAGAATCATGACATTTAACATAATAAACTATAAACATCAAAACAAAACAAAAATCATAAACACACATATGATCATTATGTACATGCACATGCATTAGATCTAGGACATACATATTAGTTTAAAATAAAAGTGAGAACACAAAGATAGGTCCATGGGTGTCTCAAATAACTAAACATGTATATCACTAATCTAAATTACATGGCATAATCATAATGAACAATGAAACATGACATGCTATAAATCAATGATGTGAAAAGCATGCAAATATAAACGGGAGTTAGAGATTGATACCAAAACCGATGAAAGCACCTCTCTAGTTCTCCAAACCAATGGTGGTCCTCTCCACCAAACTCCCCTTGAAAGTGATGCATCCAAATTTGTTTTCTCTTAAGCACGGAACGCATCCACTCCAAGGCACCGCTACTCTCACAATGCGAGAACCCACATCTACATCAAATACATGAGGGGTGGTCTTTGGTACCCATTTTCTTTTGGGTCCATAGGGGTTAGTATCTTTCCTAACCCAAACAAGATTATTTGCTAAATTTTCAACATGAAACGATCATAGCAAAATCTAATAAGGTGGCCTTTTCGACCACAATGTGTACACGTGTACACATGGGCATACATAGTGTGAAGTTTGTGATCGTGATGAGCATGTGTATGTCGTGATGGATGTGCATGCAAAGATGGACCTTGTTTCTTACGAACCAAGGTTTCCAAGCGTGTATGATTTAAAGTACATTGGCTCAAAGTGGAGCCCAAACAATCTACACTTTTCTTCAAAACATTTATGTCATTTTTAATACTAGAAGACAAAGTGGAGCATGCAATAGGTGTGCTAGGTGAAGCTACACTAGCATGACAAACATGTGAAGATAATTCAATTTTCAAAGATTTATTTTTCTTTAAACCAAATCCAATTCTTTTGTAATGAAATCAATTTCATTTTTCAATACAAGGTTATCTTTTAAAACAAAATCTAATTTAGAAGATAAAACCTCATTGTTTTTTACAACAACATCACAATCCTTTTTGCTTTTCAAAACTCATTTTCCTTTAGGACAAGGTCAAGTTGAGATTTAAGTGAGTCACGTTCACTTGCAATCTCTTCCTTCTCTTGCAAAACCAATTCAAATGTTGAGCACAAATCCTTCATTTCTTCTTTTAATTCAAAATTGTTCTTTTTCAACAAATTATGTTTTTCCAAAAAATTTTCAAGCTTTTGAGCAAGTTCCATATTCAATGTTTGAACTTCAAAACAACCATGGCAATAGGAACTAGAGCTATCATCTAGTTGAGAATCCGATTGTACCTCAAGGGAGTCTTTCCCTTGGACCATGAGGTAATGCTCGTCGGACTTGTCTCTCCTAGATCTTCTCAACTTGTTGATAATCCTTGGTAGCTCGGGAGAAGACAATATGCTCCAAATTGCAAAAGCCGAATCATAATGATCAAACACATGTAACAGATCTTCATTAAGAGATGCTCTAAGTGTCTTAAGTGCTAATGCATTGGCCTTTTTATGCTTGCTAGCATTTGGGAAGGATTCTATAGTAGTGCTTGATAAACTAGATGTCCTAGGCTTTTTAAATGACTACTCATCTTGGCCTTCCAAATATCATGTCTAGAAAAATCAAACATAGGAGGGCTATCCATGAGTGCAAACAAACTAAATGTGTGCAAATGAAAAATGCAAATGAAGATTAGCAAACCAAGATCTCACTCCTAGGTGGTTAAACCTAAATATCAGGAGCGGAGACTTTGATACCAATTGAAAATCACCTAGAGGGGGGGTGAATAGGTGATTATGCTAATCTAATGAACTTAATACAAAATTTAAAAACTAATTGCAATTAACAAGAGATGTACACTCAAATAAGCCAAGCAAATAATTATGAATGAACAATATGAATTTATGCAAGGCACAATAAAGAGAGAGAGTAAGAGCCAAGGGATCAAGCGCAAACAACAAGATATGTTTCGAGGTTCGAGCACCCAGCTCTACATCCCCGCCTTCACCCAGAAGGATTTTAACTCCACTAGCTTGTCCACAAAGGACTCCCACAAAGGGAACCTCCACCGAGAATTTGAGGCAATAACAATTACAAGGAGTACCCAACTCCTCTCCTTATAAACACAACCTCCTCCTTGAGGCAAAGCACCAAGCCAACAAACAATCACCTCACAAACTTGAGGGATTAGCACAAAGCAACACAAGGATCACCTCACAACTTGAGGGATACAACCCAAAGGCACAAAGCCAAGCAAAGATTGGGTTATAACTTGGTGGTCTAACAAACAACCACAAACAATCTCTTTTCCCACACAAAGATCCTATAGAATAAGATAGTAGATGTAGCTCAAGTGTGGAGAAAACCAAAGGAATGGAAATCAAAAACTCAAAGAAAATCTTTGGGAAAAAGTAGAAACCAAGATGAAGAAGTTGAATCAAAATCTATTCCCAAAAACCCTTTCTTGATTTTTCAAACCCTAGCAAAAAATACCAAATAGATTGTTCAATTTAAAGCCCAAAACTTCTTTTGATTGCTTGTGAAAACACTAGAGAAAGCTCAGAAAATTTGTCCAAAAATTCTTAGAGAAAACAGGCCATTAATGAGGTATTTATAGCCCCCAGAAAAATATAGCCGTTGGCAGCAGAAACTGCCAAAAATGAACCACCGGTCGACCGGGCGTCGACCGTCCAACGGCCATATTTGACCGCTGGCAGCTACCGGTCGACCGGGCGGTCGACCATCCCCAGAACCAGAGAGCAACGGCTCTCTCTGCCGGTCGACCACTCGGTCGACCGTGCACAAACAGAGAGCAACCTGCTCTCAGTCGGTCGACCGTGCGGTCGACCGGCTAATGGGGCAGCCAGCGTGCACGTATCCGTGCACGTCGGTCGACTCGACCGCTACGGTCGACCGCTACTTGGTCCGGTCGACCGTTCGGTCGACCGACCTAGCCTGACATCAGCAGTTCTGGTCAGAAAAACAAGTAATTTTTAATCCTAAAAATTCTCATAAATCTTCTAAAAATACACAAAAATATTTTATCATTTTATTTTGAAATATAAACTTGTGATAAAAATTTCATCACAAATAACAAACATTTTGAAACATTTTTGTGCCTTATCATTTTTACCAAAAATCAAAAACTGTATTTTCTAAAACTTGAATTTTTGAATAGAAAATACACTTTGTCCAAAACTCATCCAAATACAAAAACATGGTATTAAACAACATTTAGCATGATGTATATGGATATAATCCTATATACATGAGACATATATATATCCATGTTTTTGACTTTAATTCCAAAATATGTTTTGTTAAAAAATACCAAAACATAAAACACATGAATAAGTAAGTCAAAACTAAGTTTGTCTAAGAAGTTGAAGCATGCATGTATATAGAACAAATCTTATATACATTAAACCATGTAAACTTGTTTTGATCTATCTATTCATAAACCAAGATCGGTTAAAACCAAAAACGGAAAAACGAAAACCAATATTCAAAACATAAAACGTGTGTGTTGTGAACTTGAGCATATCATACTATTCTAATCTTTACAATTTGGATCTAAACACAAAACTAAACAATAGTACCGATGTCTTCTTGTAGAGCGCCGTCTCCAAGCCGACTCGATCCAAAACTCCTTGATCCACCGAGCAAGTGCTATATATGAACTTTGACGCTCGGGCTCTTGAATCAACATGTGAAAGCTTCTAAATCATCTTGTTGAAGCTAATCACCTACGAATATCTTGATTAATGATCTAAAATTAAAATCACAAGATTATTAGTACACATAGCTACATGAGTTAATCATCATCAAAACTAGAGTGGAAGGCTTCTGGGCCAACAGTTTTATCTCCTCGTTATGCTCACTTGTCAAGTCCTCAATAAAGTTTACCTCAAAAGTGTTGACCCAAAGGCCCATCGCTCAAGTTTTGATGATTATTAACTCATGTAGTTATAGTACTAATGATCTTGTGTTTATATAGTTTCAGATATTTGATCAAGACTTTAGTAGGTGTTTAGCTTCAACAAAGATTCGAAGTCAAGTTTTGAAGTTAGCACGTGTTGATTCAAGAGCTCGCGCATCAAGATCGCATCAAGCACTCAAGAGGAGTCTAACTCAATGGATCATGGTTTGGATCAAGTCAAGAAGAAGAAGATTTTCAAGAGAAGATTTTCGTGAAGACTTGTGTCATGCTTGTAAGTATCAAGATTTTATTTTTGGCAAAATGTAAAGGATAGATAGTTGTGGATTGCCCAAGTACATACACACACACACAAAATTTATTTGCGTTTTCATAAAACAGTTTTGATTTTAGAAAATACCATTTTGATTTTTGAGCTTCGAAGTATACATCCTTGTGTTTCATGATTAGAGTTCATCAACAAGTTTATATGGTTTATATGTGTTTTATATTTTATCCATGCACATTGTTGGTTCAAATGCTTAGAAAAACTTATTTGGTG